>PVIR01013532.1:0-35427 GCA_004026965.1 Petromus typicus
TTTTTTTTTTTTAGGTTTTTGGAGACAGGGTCTCGCTTTGTGGTTCAGGCTGGCCCTGAGCTCAGCCTCAAACTCACATCACAATCCTCCTGCCTCTGCCTCCCGAGTGCTGGGATTACAGGCGTGAGCCACCACGCCCGGCACTGTAGTATGTGGTACTGGTTGCTGCTGGGTGTGGGTCTCCACACCCAGTATTGTTTGTGGTTACCGGGGAATCGAACCCGGGTCCTTGCGCTTGTGAGACAGGCGCCAGAACCACTGAGCTAACACCCCGGCCCCTGTTATCAGAATTTTAAGAGAAGGAATACTAAAGTTAATCACACAGGGAAATAAACCTGCTCCCCTCTTTAGTTTTTGTTGTATTTTTATTTTGACAGGTGCTCTAGAGCTTATTTTGGTTTTTGTTTACTCTTTCCATGCCCTGACCCTTTTACCTTAAATTTCTGTTATTGAGAATTTAGGGAACAACAAAAAAAAAAAACTATGGCAGATGTTAAAAAAAAAAAATTTAACTGTTAACAGGATAAAGAGGGTGATTGGAGAAGTATAAATCATTAGTTATCATTACTATAAGCATTGAAATTGATCAGCTATAGAAAATGTTTAACAAATATCGATGGTTCTGTTGCCTAGTTAATGATCATAAAATTGTGCAAAAAGACTAATGAGACAGTTTGATACATAATTTTTAAGAAAGAAAGCAGATGATAATTTTAATGGTATCTACTTATTTAGTAACATTTCACTGAGTCTACTTACTGACCTTGCTTATTGGAAATGTTCAAATACATTTGAGGGAAAGATTTTAAAGAGGATGCAGATTGTAATTTTCTTTGTTAAGGGGCAGCTTTGTGATAGAGATACTTGTTAAGCAGACTGCTGTTTGCTGATGTTTAATTAGATTCATCTAAGAATAGTTTTCAGAAAGAGCAAGGAACATAAAACAGAATAAAAAAGGAGAATTTAATAACTTACTTGAAACTGTTGTGAATTTTAAATTGAAATCCAGTTTATGTTACAGTGATTGACTTGGGAGTACATTTGATCTGTTAACATTTTTATTTCATTAATGATAGCTCTAGTTTTGAGATTGAGAGTAGCACCAATAACTCACTTTATTCTAATATTTTTGTCTTTCATAACCCTCCTACTCCCAACAGAGAAGACAGAGAAGCACGATTTCTAGCCAGCAAAATGGGAATCATAGCAACATTCCGGTCATGGGCAGGTATGCTACTCCATGTTACTTAATAACATAACAAGAAGAAAAACTTGAGTGTTTTTCATATATATTTTCAAAGCACCTAATTTAAATATTAATCTACTTTGTTATTTTTAGAACCAAAAGAATTTATACAAAACTATTAAAACAGTTAAAATAGTAAACCAAATTTGTAGTCGCTTGTAAGAAACAGCCCATATTGAATTCAGTGTAGACATACTTATTAACTATTTTTCAGTCATTATACTAATGATTCCTTGACCATTCAAGAAAAATACAGTATGATCTATACTTCCCCTCTCAAAAACAAAACAAGATTAAAAAAAAAAGTAAAATTTAATATGTTAGTTGTATGTAGCTAATAAAGTTTACCAAGAATATAATAATAGGGCTAGGGATTTAGCTCATTGGTTCTGGCGCCTGCCTTACAAGTGCAAAGGCCGGGGGTTTGATCCCCCATAGCCTCATAGAACAAAGCTGGGCATGGTGACTCATACCTGTGAGCAGTTAATATCACATACCACAGTGCCGGGCGTGGTGGCTCATTCCTGTAATGCCACACCCGGGAGGAAGAGGCAGGAGGATTGCTGAGTTTGAGGCTGAGTTCAGGCCAGCCTGAACTACAAAGCAAGACCCTGTCTCAAAAAAAAGAATCGTAGTGTTGTAACAGTAGTCCCTATTCAGAATAGGGATTATATACATTTTATCTTTATGTGGAATAAACAGCAAAATTTTATTTTTATAAAATAATATGATTGCCTTATACTCAATGATTGCCTTCTTGTTTCATAAAATAATGGAAGGGATAGCACAGAAAAGAATATAGCTGTAAATAGAAAATTCACTTAAGCACTTCCATTTACTTAAATAGCCCTAAATAAAAAACCTACACAATTGTTTGTGTCAACCATAGATTTGCCACTATCCAATATTTTTCCAGAGATTTCTCTGTCTTTTTACCATCTCAGTAAATCCCATCTTGCTATATATTTTATAATTATTTCCATTTACCTGATGGATTGACCAAATATTCTATGAGGACTCAATAGACAGATTTTTAAATATTAGTTTTAATCTACTTTATGTTGTTATTACAAAATACTAAATGTTTGGGGAGGCTAAGAAGTCCAAAATTATGATATTGACATTATGTGATAAAACACAGAGTAAGTACCTTAGCTCAAATCTCTTTTTCTTTCCTGATAAAGCCATCTTTTGGGCTCGGTCCCAAAGACTGTCAAATTTCCATTTACTGTCAGTATATAAATTTGGAGGAGACACATGAACTTTGGGAGACCCATTCAAACTGTGGTGATATTTCACCAACCTTCACATGCTCTTTTAGCATGTAAACTTATTTCAGTCATCTTGCTAAACCCATTTCTGCCTTACTCCAGAACTCACTATAGCTTTTATTTTCTATACTTAAATTGTCTCTTACCACTTCTGTTTCCCTGTCATTATTGTGGTTTCTGTATTCAGAATTTAATTCTATTGAGCTTTAACCCCCAGTAAACTTAAGTTGTCTCATTTTCCTTGCTTCTAGTCTTTCTTGCCAACTGTCTAATCCCTGCCAGTCTCTTACTGTTTTTTTTCTGTGTTTGCATCTATACCATGGGTTGAACCCAGGGCCTTTGCACTAGACATCTCCAGCTCTTTCTGGTTTTTCTTTATTTGAGACAGAAGGTTACTAAGTCATTAAATTACTCAGACTGGGCTCAGCTTTTAGATTTTCTGTGTCCTCTCAGGATGCTGAGATTACAGGCATTTACCATCATACCTGCTTCTTTGCTGCATTTACACATTCTTTCTACTGTACTTCAGTTTCTCATAGAGTTCTTATGTACTATCATGAGACACTTAGAACATTAAGAATCTTCATCATGAGATACTTAGAACATTAAAAATCTTCTACCTCTTATGAAATAAGAGAACTATCAGCATGATAATTTAGAATACTCAGTACTTTGTAAAGGAGAAATATTTTCCTAAAGTATTTAGAATCCATGGTACTATTTATTAGTTAAAAACTCTTTTGTATATTGGTAAATTTACTCTTAGAGATAATGTATTTCAAGTTCCAAGTCACTAATGCATAACTGACAATAAAGCAAGTTTTCTCTGTGAGAATCAACAGTATTTCCCTGATAACAGAGTAAGATCTGTACACACTGTATCTTTTAGTTTGTCAGGTTCCTTCAACATTTCTCAAATTTCTCATACATCAAAGTTTGAGAAACCATTTTGATAATTTAAGTACGTCATTTATTCCATTTTAATTTGAAGTTTGATTCTTGATCCAAAAACTGAGAGATTATTTGTAGTATATATACAGATTGGTCATCTGTAATGTAAAGTTCAGAGTGGCCCTAAATCTAAAAATTCCTGAGTGCTGACATGACACCACAGAAAATTCCACACTTGACCTCATGTAATGAGTCACAGTGAAGACACAAGTAGAGAAAAAGTAGTATATAAAATTAACAGACTATGATATAAGACTTATATCTGTATAAATGAATTTCATGTTTAGACATGGGTCCCATCTGAAAGATAACACTTTACATGTGTTCTTATATTCTGAAATCCGAATCTGGTTCTCTGTTTCATTACAAGGAACATTCAACTGTATATCCTACATGACTTTTTAAAAAATGTTTTATGTAGCATTTAATTTAGAAATTTGATACCTGGGTGTGGTGATATATACCTATAATCCCTAGGACTCAGGAGGTTGAGGCAGGTGAATCACTTTGAGTTCAAGGGTAGCCTGGGTTACAAAATGAATTCAAGGCTAGCCTGAACTACATAGTGAGACCCTGTCTTAGGAAAAAAAAAAAAATGTAGTGATCACCTGTGTTTCCTACCACCTAGAGTTTGCCATGATTCTTTGAACATCTCTGTCCATTTCTCTACTTTGATTAGTCCATCTAATTTATTCTAATATACTCTATCTCAAAAGAAATTGCAGGTAGAAGTCATCTTTACCCATGAGTCAGCATGTTCTTTGTACTTTGACTGTTTAATATAAAAATAAGGCCCCATTATCAGTGTATATGAGTATTAGTTGCTTGATATCCTCATCAGCCAGTCTTTAATTTTAGCCATTTTGGTAGGTGTGTAACAATATTTTATAAGTGCACTTTTCATTTCCCTGATGACTAATGATAATTGAGCATTTTATGTTTTTATGGAGTATTTACATATCTTTTGGGACTCAAGTTTAATATGTTCAAAAGTGTGTGATATAATTGTGTAATTTTAATTGTGTTTTGATTATATAATTTATTTCAAATCTGCTATGTACATTCTTGCATACATTGAACAGATTTTAGAATTAAACCTAAAAATGAATGCACATAGTTTTTCACTTTAGGCCTAGAAGCATTAAAATGAGGCAGACTATTATTTTTCCCATATTTTGTATATGAAACATATGAACAGAGAATTTAAATGATAAAATGGAAATTGCTGGCAACCTCAGATCAGTAGAGAAATACAGAGAATGCTTGAAAAGCACTTCAAAAGCACTTGAAAAGCACTATCATTGGTGATAAGCAAACTATATAATTTAAGTTGGGGACCAGCCAGATTTTATGATACATTACTGAAGGAAAATTTTTTTGTCCTTTGAATCTCTTTTTTTTTTCCCTGCTACCTTTTGTAGGTATTATTAATTTATGTAAACCTGGAAACTCTGGGATCCAGTCACTAATTGGAGTTCTTTGCATACCAAATATGGAAATTAGGGTAAGTAAAAATTATGTGACTTGTTTCATTCCTGGACTTTTAACAGAGGAGATAAATTGTTTAAAAAACTACTTTAGGTAGCTTTTTTTTTTCACATCAGTAGTTGGTAATTTTTGTTATAAATCAATTAAAAAATACATGAGTATTTAATACCTAGTTAAATTTTACATATCATATGGATCACTTTAATACCTGATGTTAGGAGTGATTATATGAAAAAATAGAGTTGAAAATGTCAGTTCAACTTTATTCATTAAAACAACACAGATCAGAAAGGCCTCTCATTCTAAAGGTCCAAGCACTACAGAAATACATCTAGCAAAAAGTGTAGTTAGTGTACATGCATTTTTGCCTTGTAATTTGCATGTATTTTTTACTATATTAATGAGTTCTTGTTTTTTGTTTTTTTGTTTTTTTTCTTAAGGTTTTTTTTTTTTTTTTAAGGTTTTTTTGAGACAGGGTCTCGCTTTGTGGTTCAGGCTGGCCCTGAGCTCAGCCTCAAACTCACATCACAGCAATCCTCCTGCCTCTGCCTCCTGAGTGCTGGGATTACAGGCGTGAGCCACCACGCCCGGCACTGTGGAATGTGGTACCGATTGCTGCTGTGGTGAGTCTCTACACCCAGTATTGTTATGTGGTTACCGGGGATCGAACCCGGGTCTTTGCACTTGCAAGACAGGCACTGGAACCACTGAGCTGTATCCCCGGCCCCAGTGAGTTCTTGTTTTTGAGGAAGGTGTTTTTGATTAAAATTCAGTTTATGTGTTGATTTATTAGATATATTCCTAAATTATTGCTGAGTAGAGTGTTTATAGGTAACCAGAAACAAAAATTGAACAGAAAGAAAAATACAATTAACACAGATGATTCTTTCCTTCTATGTAATGTTGTGGGGTTTGTTTGTTTATTTGTTTGTTTTAATTTTAGTCATGTTTTGTCCCTTTCTTATTTGTTCTTCATATGACCCAAACCTGGTATCTTAAATACTAAATAGTATAGGCCAGGTGTATAGTGTTTTAATATGTGAAGTAAAATGCATTTAGATCATGAAAATGAAAAGATATGGATATAAATGGAATGATCTGTAAGTAAGGTTGGAGTATTTAGTTGCCTGCTTTTTCTTCCATGGGTGGTTACTGGAGATGAAATCTAGAGTAAACATATCCAAGTGCTCTACCACTGACCAAGACCCCTGGACCGTCACATGACTTCTTACCTTTCAGTTGTAAAAGAATGTGAAATCTATGCACAATAGAATAAGGAAAGATTTTCAAGGTGTTGGGTTTGATCCTTGGTAGCAACACACAAAGTCAGAGCCCATCAGCAATCAGAACCACGTACCACCGTGCCGGCCATGGTGGCTCACACCTATAATCCCAGCACTTGGGAGGCAGAGGCAGGAGAACTGCGAAGAGTTCCAGGCTGGTCAGGGCAGCATAGTGAGCTCAGGTCCAGCCTGAACTACAAAGCAAGACCCTGTCTCAAATAATTAATAAATGCATACATACATACGGACATACATACATACATACATACATATGTATGCAAATAAACTATTTATTTGCTGTTGCAGCGAGGTCTGCTTGAAGTGCTTTATGATATATTTCGTCTTCCTCTACCTGTTGTGACAGAGGAGTTCATAGAAGCACTGCTCAGTGTAGGTAAGTATTGAAGTACATTTGTATCTGTTACTGTAGTTTTGAAAGTGATTTATCTAGTTGCAACAAAATTCTTAACAGATAAAATATTAATATTGAACATTTTCTCTTTTATTCCATCATTGTAGCTTGAAATTAACATAAAAATGAAAGCTCAAGTAAATCCTTAAAACTAAAATTTTTAATTTATCACCCTTGCTCAATGAATGATGAACAGAAAGATGAGCCAAAGGAGTATAGGAGATGGTAAAAAATTCATACTACTTAGATTATGTAATAGCTATACTTTATTTTTGCCAGGTAACTTCTGAATACCAAAATGAAGAAAGATCTGTGTACATTAACATGTTTTGTATGTCTTTTGTGTGCATTGTTCCTTCGCTAAGTAACTTTTTAAAGTTATTTATAGCTTGGTTAGCTAATAATGTTTCCATACTTATCTGAAGTGTATTAGTAGTGTGTGTGTTATGGGAAACTGAATCTGGAACCTTGTGCATGATAGACAAGTGTTATAACACTGAGCTGTGGTCACAACTCCCCACTCTTTAAAAATTTGTTTTAAAATGAGGTCTTCTGAATTTATCTGACTCAACTTGCCTACCATACTGCCTTCGTATTTCAAATACCTGTGATTATAGGCATATGCCGTTATGCCTAGCTCTACTAGGCATATATCTCTCTAGTTTTAAGTAACTACTCTCAACTATTTTAGATCCAGGAAGGTTCCAAGACAGTTGGAGGCTTTCAGATGGCTTTGTAGCAGCTGAGGCTAAAACTATTCTTCCTCATCGTGCCAGATCCAGGTAGAATTTAAATATAAATGGTTCTAATTTGTTATCATTACTGTTTTTGTGTTAGATTACTTAGTATGTGTGAAACCCTATTTAAATTATTCTGTGCTTATTTCTAGACCAGATCTCATGGATAATTATTTGGCACTGATACTCTCTGCATTTATTCGTAATGGACTTTTGGAAGTAAGACTGATAAATTATATTCCATTTAGTTTTATTTTCTCTAGCAAAGTTTTTTCAGAACAGAAACATCTGATGCATAAATTTGTTTATTATTTTGCAACAATGTTACATCTTTTTCATAGGGTTTGGTTGAAGTGATAACAAATAGTGATGACCATATTTCAGTTAGAGCTACCATCCTTTTAGGAGAGCTTTTACATATGGTAAGTTTGACAACTTCTAATTATATATTTCATAATTTTAAATGTTTTAATTTATAAAATGAATGGGTCATTTTAATAGTATTACTTCATGTCAACTCAAAAAATAAAGTAGCATTTTAAATGAATATCCTTGCATTACAAAATGTCTTTATTCCCTGTATCCTGATATATATTAATATGTATGTGTGTGTGTGTGTGTGTGTGTGTGTGTGTCACATCTGCTTTATAAATAGAACACATACAGAAAATACAAACTGCTAAATGTTGATTTTTACACTCATTTTCATTGTGGATAGTTTAGTCCTATACATGTTGGCTCTCTGAAATACTTCCTACCTAAAAAACAATAATTCCAAATTATAAAACACTCGATACTAGTGAGCTAAAAGGGTAATTCTATAATGCAGGACCAATACATTGTAGTCAGTGGCTGAATTTTAGAAAACTGTGCAAAAATTCTAAATATAGCTCTCCTGTTTGAATGTCAGTTTTATGTAAGCTTACAGAGTTACATTTTTATATAAGCTCACAATTGTTTTTGGGCATTAGAATTGGCATTGTGATTTTACAATTAATATATTTGGGAAACTAGGAGAAAGAGCAATGTAATCATTTTCTACATTTAGCAATTTAAGCATGGAGGCAGTTCCACTAGTTATCATGACAGAGATTTTATTTCTAGGTCACCCATAGGTTAGAAAAAGAGTAAATAGAACCACTTTAAACTCACTAAAGAAGAAGCCATCCTATGGTAAATCTTTTAAAATTATGAGTTGCTATTCTTAGTAGAATTTTGTTTTGTTTTGTTTTTCTGTTCCTTCTTTCTTTATCTTTCCCAGTGCTGGTGCTGGGATATGTATATGAGTGAAATAAATAAGTGAAGTTGAGTGTTAAACTGGTCTTTATCAATAAATAATTCAGTCATTTCTCTGTTCTTCAGTCAGCCTGTCAAGAGAATTAAATATTAAGCATTGCATGTTCTTAAGTCTTTAAAATTTTTAGGATGCTTTTTATGAGACCATCAATGTTCAGAATTAATTGATTTTATATGAAACATGAATCATTTTTTTAGGTTTAGTCTTTCTTATTCCTTGTGCACCAAAATTCTATGATTCCCTGATACATAAAGTCTGATAATTTTAAAGTAAAGTGGTGCTAGTTCATTGCTTATTATAGCTTCCTCTTCCAAATGTAATTAATTTACCCTCATTAGTAGAAAGCATGTTTGGTGTGAAGATTTTCTTTGTAAAACAGAAGTAAGTTTTATATTTAAAAATATGGTACATGAAACAGACCTAAGCAGTTTTTGAAACTTTAAGTCAGTTCTAAGTTTTGATGCTATATTTAGGATTTAAAATATTTTAACATAAATTAGATCCATTAAGATTTGCTGTATAATCCTTTTACATCAGTTAAGTGTTTTAGTTAGCACTTGAAAAATCATAATGTAATATTATAATAAAAGTAAATGTAAAAATTAGTAATTTATAATTTGTGTTTATAATTAGTGGTTTATCTTTGTATTATATTTGTTACATCTCATACTTATTAAAAGTAGAAAAAATTAATAAGTATGTGTGCCTTGTGGAAAACAAGTGAATTTCAGGAAAACCCTCAGTTTCTAATGGTCTTAAATATAGTATTACATTCACAGATAATATAAATTGTTTCTTTCCTCAAAAACTTTAGGCAAACACAATTCTTCCTCATTCACATAGCCATCATTTGCACTGTTTGCCAACCCTAATGAATATGGCTGCATCCTTTGATATCCCGAAGGAAAAGAGACTGTAAGTATCTGAAAGATGCAGGAAAAGTTATGCTGAGTATATTAAATATACTTAGATTACCTCCTCTTTTTTCTTTTTTAAAAGAATGTAGTATAAATAAATTTTGCTTGCAAAGATCTTTAGATAAGTTTTATAAGTAAGAGGAAAAATTAGTCACTCTCAAAGTATCTAATGATTTATATTTAATAGTGGAGTAAAATCACTTTTCCTTTTATGTGTTTGATCAGAGAGTTCCAGACTTTACTGTATTTCTAACAATGCTGGTTGACAGTTTTGGGGTGTATTTTATATTCTAAGCAGCAATTTAAACCTTTTAAAAAATATCCATGTATCAATTTCAGATTTTCAAAGTAAAAGTCTAATTTCCACTTGTGCAGTTAAAAAAGTTGGAATTTAGTAATCCATACTATCATCATAGCCATAAATCAGTTTTTTGTAACTGAAGGAGATATGCCAAGCATTTATAAGCAGGTAGAATTAATGAGCAGAAATAAGGCAGTATGATAGTAATAGCACTAAAATTTCAGTGATAGTAATAAATTATATAAAAGGGAGGGAGCTAAATGGGAAATAGTTGGATTGTCTATGTGTGTAAACTAACGAGTGAAACCAGGGTTTTTACACTGAATTATATCCTCAACACTTTGTATTTTGAGACAGGGCCTTCCTAAGTCATAAGTCTCCCCAGACTACTTTTGAACTTGCCACGCTCCTGCCTCCGTCTCTCAAAGAGCATGAAAATGTGCATACCACCACACTTGGGTTTTGTTTTTTTGCTGTTTTCATGAGAAAAATTAAATATGTAGACCACTCCTTTTTTTTTCTTGGATAATATTAACAAAATCCAATTTATTAGCTACTAGCACTAATGGATTTTTGTTAGCAATTATAATGCATTCTTCAAAAGTTTAATTAGCATCAATAAAATGAGCTTTCTATACATAAGTAATGGTCTTTTTGTTTCTGCCAATGAAAATACTAAAATTTAATAGACTGTACAGTTGTATAAACTGAGCGCATTAGGGATCATTTCTGTTGAGACTCTGAGCTAACATGATGAGTAGTACTCTTCAGCTTTTATCCTAGAAGTTTCATGATAGAGAAATATCTTTCTCAAAACATGATAGCCCACACCTCTAGGTCAAATTATAGGCAGCAATCTCTGAGTTTAAGAATTACCTTCAAAAATAACAGTAACCACAGTCCTCTTAAAATAGTTTTTCTTTAGTTCAGTAAGCTTTTTTGCTGGTACATTAACTTACTTTCCAGTCTCAGTGGGTCTCAGGGTTTAAGGGTTTTTTTGTGTTTTTTTGTTTTTTTTAACCAGAATTGATTGCTGCCAAATTTTTTAAAATAACATTTATAGTTATAGATCTCTGTAGACAATGAGAGACTTCAGTTGATCATAAGATTATATGGGTGAACAATAAAAATTATTTTGCAGCCTGAAAGTATAAAAAATTAGGTCTAATGGATTAGGATTTACACATGAAAAACAAAGCTTTCAGGATTTTATAGGAAAAAACCAGATTTTTGATCTAGTAAAAGAGATTCTTAAAGTCAGTATAAAAAAAGGACCAAGAAAAGATTAGTATATTTGATGTTTTAATCTGAACAATCAGTGTTTCTTCATGGAAATCGGTAATACTTTGATTTTTTTCTTTTGTGCTTTCAGAGTTGACAAAATATTTCACTTCTTTCACTAAAAATCAAATTATCTTACCAAAATGATCACTTTAAAATTATTTTTTTTTACTAGTCGAGCCAGTGCAGCCCTGAACTGTTTAAAACGCTTCCATGAAATGAAGAAACGAGGACCTAAGCCTTACAGCCTTCATTTAGATCACATTATTCAGAAAGCAATTGCCACGCACCAAAAACGGGATCAGTACCTTCGAGTTCAGAAAGATATATTTGTTCTTAAGGTACTAACATGAAATCATGGTTTTTAATTTATACACAGTTTTCTAATCCTTAACCCCTGGAATTTATATACATGTACTTGTTTTTACTTGGCTTCTTAGTTTTATAATGAACAGATAATTTAAAGCTGAGCTTTTGTAACTTGGTATTTCGCTGATCTATCTCAATGAAAAAAACTTCCTTCAGTTTTTAAATTTTGAGCTTTGTTTTCTGATGTGAGGATAGTTTGCCTTAATTATCTGTATTATTTTCTGGTGGTTTTTCTAGGATACAGAAGAGGCTCTTTTAATGAACCTTAGGGATAGCCAAGTCCTTCAACATAAAGAAAATCTTGAGTGGAATTGGAATCTTATAGGGACCATTCTTAAGGTATGACAAAATATTTTATGGTAACAGCTTGCTCTTTATTTTATTATTAATTACAGTTAACATGCCTGGGAAAATACATATGTAATTAATATATTTTGTTATTCCAGTGGCCAAATGTAAATCTAAGAAACTATAAAGATGAACAGTTGCACAGGTATGTAAAAGTTACCACTCATTTTAATTTAAAAAAATTTAAATTTGGGTTATTCTGTCTGATGCCTACTAAAAATAATTGATATTTTATTAAAAACATAAATTTATTAAATTAAAAAACAATTATAATTATTTTGATTATATTTTATTCTCATGATATGTAACTTGATTATATCATTTTGAGACATATACAAATCTTGTAAATTACACTGAAATAATAGGATGGTACTGACTTTTTGTACCCCCCGAGAAGAGAAATACCTTTTTCAAATTCATTTTCCAAACTTCTGAATCTGTGTCTCTTTTTGAATTATATTAAAGTACTAATTATGTACTATAATATTAATTATGAAATTGAACTAAATTAAATGGAAGCTTAGAATACATTATAATAAGTTATCTCCATAAATTCAACTGCTTAAATTTGCGTTCTGTTTATTCAGCTTTATATTCTAGATATGGGGTGTTGTCTTTATTTTTCCTGCTACCCATGGAATTCTTAATCCATGTATTCTTTTTTTTTTTTAAAGGCAAGGTCTTGCTATGTAGTTCAGGCTGGCCATGAGCTCCCTATGTAGTCCAGACAAGCCTGGAACTCACAGCAATCTTCCTCCCTTGCCCTCCGAGTGTTAGGATTACAGGTGTGAGCCACCATGTGCACTGTGGTATGTGGTACTGATTGTTGGTGGGCATGAGTCACATCTGGCACTGTTGTATGTAGTTACCAGGGATTAAACCTAGGCCCTTGTGCTTGCAAGGCAGGCACTGGAACCACTGAGGTAAATCCCTAGCCCCTCCATGTATTCTTTACAATTAAGCTTCTTTCTTTTTCCTGTTTTTGTGTGTGAAAGATATCTCAAATGTGGTATGTATTAAATTTATCAGTTTCCACAAATGATTCAAACCCAGAACATATTTAAAGCCTTATTATATCATGAACTATGGATAAGATTCTAAAAAAAATTGGTTTCACGTATTGTTAATTTATTTTCATATTAGGTTTGTACGAAGGCTTCTTTATTTTTACAAGCCTAGCAGTAAATTATATGCCAACCTGGATCTGGATTTTGCCAAGTCTAAGCAGCTCACAGTTGTTGGTTGCCAGTTTACAGAATTTCTTCTTGAGTCGGAAGAGGTAAGGATTTTTCAAAGCAAATTAGATTTATCTTCCTTCTCCCTCTGTTACCACCATATATTTTATTTTTATTTCCTAATGGGGACAGGGCATATTTGGAAATAGGAAATGAACCCAAACCTAGAGGTGACTCTTTACTGGCTAGTTATAATAATTCAAGTAAGTTACTTTCCCTGTAGAAGATCTGATTTACCATTCTGTGAAATGAAAGATAAGGCCATCTATAGGTAGCATATAAAAAACAGCAGGTACTCTGTGACTGATACTTGTTATCAGTAACTATTATATTTTGTGTACCTGATTAAAGTTGATTTTTCTAATTATAGGATGGGCAAGGATACTTAGAAGATTTAGTAAAGGATATTGTTCAGTGGCTCAATGCCTCCTCTGGAATGAAACCTGAAAGAAGTCTTCAAAATAATGGTTTATTGACTACTCTTAGTCAACACTACTTTTTATTTATTGGAACACTTTCTTGCCACCCTCATGGAGTCAAAATGCTGGAAAAGTGCAGTGTCTTTCAGTGGTGAGCACCCCTAGATTCTGTTGGAATATATACCTAAACTTTATTTTCATTGTGGTTGGTTCTGTGCTATGCTTTTTGCAAATATGTTGCTAAGTATTATTTATGAAAAAATTAGAGTTGTATTCATGTTTGATACTTTTTATATTTTTGTCATTACTTTTTAGAAATGTTTATATTAGGAATTTAGAAATTACTAAAATGTCTTCATATTCCCACTCATACACACACACACACACACACAAAAACAAAATAAAAAAGCTGTGTGTGGTAATAGATAAATTAATTTCAGTATGGTAATCATTTCTCAAGATACACTTCAATCAGATCATCTTATTGCCACCCTTGAATATATAACGTTTGTGAATTATATCTCATTAAAGCTAGAAAAAATTATTTAATGGATGAATGACAATCAATATAGTAATATCTAATAACTTTTATAATTTTCTTTTATTTAGTCTCCTTAATCTTTGCTCATTGAAAAACCAAGATCACTTGCTGAAACTGACTGTTTCTAGCTTGGACTATAGCAGAGATGGATTAGCTAGAGTCATTCTTTCAAAAATTCTAACAGCAGCTACTGATGTGAGTATAACGTAGGCAATAAAACTGTATTTTAATTACAGTTAGTTCAATACTTTGTAAAATTTTAGGCTATGTAAAACTAAATTTTGAGAATATAGTTTGAAAATTGGACTTGAAAAATTTTACTTTCTGTTCTCTGTATTGTAGCTATATATTTATATCAAAACAATGAAGCTGTTGGATGGAAAGAAAAGTATTTTATTTTACTAGTACTAAATAAATATATCAAAGATGAAGCCATTAACTTCAGTTCTTTTATCCTTTTCATGTGGTAAAATTTTGCCCAAACAAATTAAAATAGACTGTCCATGGTAAAGTTCTTTTTGTTGTTGCTTTTTTGGTTTTGGTGTTTATAAGTTTCTAATCATTTATCTTTACAGGCCTGCAGACTGTATGCAACAAAACATTTAAGGGTATTGTTGAGAGCTAATGTTGAGTTCTTCAATAATTGGGGAATTGAGTTACTAGTGACTCAGCTACATGATAAAAACAAAACAATTTCTTCTGAAGCTCTGGATATTCTTGATGAAGCTTGTGAAGACAAGGTATACTTTCTTTTTTAAATGAAATGCTTAACAGATGAAATTTTAAAAATTCACTTCTGATTGATAATTACATGAAATTATATATTTTATAGGCAATTTGGAAAGAAGAATGTGTTGTCCTTGTGTAGTTGTTAATTGGTCTAATAATTTCTTTTAGGCTAATCTTCATGCTCTTATTCAAATGAAGCCAGCTTTATCCCATCTTGGAGACAAAGGTTTGCTTCTCCTCCTGAGGTAATTTCTAAGTAAACTTTCTGGTTATGTTTCTGTTGTGGTTGTTTGTTGTCTTTTTTCAAATCTGAATAGAAAGCACTGTAAAAGAGTGTACTTTTGAACTTCTGATATTTCTATTTTTCTTGGAATTTTTTTGCAGCATTTTTGCAGTTGGTAATATTCTTGTAGAGAGTTACTCCATGTATATAACACATCTTCATTCTTACATTCATTATCTTATTCTCTCATTGCTCTCCCCATCTATTGGTCCTCTTCCCTTTTGCAAAAGATGTCTCCTTATTTTCTATTGTCTGTCTTTTCTTTTGCTCTTTATTTATATTTTTTGTTTCTCATATAAGAGAAACTATATGATACTTAATTCCCTAATTAAAGACTTGGGTAAAATATGGGCAACAGAAATGAGTAAGTAAGTCTCAGAAAAAGTACAAATGGCCAATAAATACATGAAAAAATGTTCAACATCTCTAGCCATTGAGAAATGTAGATTAAAACAACACCGAGATTGCCTTTAACTCCAGAAAGAATGGCTGCCATCAAGAAGTGAAATACTAAGTCCTGGCAAGGTTGTAGGTTAAAAGAATCTTATCTGCATTATGAGTAGGAATGTAAACTAGTGTAGCTGCTATGGAAATCAACATTATGATTACTTAAAATGTATATAAACAAAAATTTAAAAACATAAAAATTCCCATAACACAGCTATTCTCCTTCTAGATGTCGTTCACAAGGAGTTAAAGATATCATATGACAGTGATACATGCATACACACACACACCCATGTTTATAGCATTGCAACTCATAATAGTTAAAGCTTGGAAGAAGAGTTAATGTCCATCAGCAGATGTATGGATAAAGAAAATGTGACATATATATGCCACAAAGAAGGATAAACTTGAGTCATTTGTAGGAACTTGGATGTACCTTGAGGTCTATTTTAGAATCTTAGACATCTTTTTAATACAAAAATTTGTCCACTCTTTTTCTTATATGTGTGTTTTTGTTTACTTGTTGTATTTCTTTCTTTTATGCTTTCCATGACATTTCCTTTGTTGTTGTTAGGTTTATGAGTTTTTTTGGAAAAGATTATAGAAATTTATTTGTAATTGTAATTTTATAAATTACAGATGATCTTTTCATTTTAAAAAGGAATCATTCCTGAAGTCTTATAGTTCCATAAGCTTATTTTACCTTTACTTTAGCTGTTTAAACATTGTTGAACTTCCTGTTAAATTGTGATATGTTTTAATTTTCAGATTTCTCTCCATTCCAAAAGGGTTTTCCTACCTGAATGAAAGAGGTTATGTGGCAAAACAACTGGAAAAGTGGCACAAGGTAACTTCCTATTGAATAAGGTTTAATTTATATGTTTATTTTGGTAAATAGAATTTTGAATTTAGAGAATAATTTTTTTCTCATCTTTGATATTTCAAAATTAATAGGATTAAATATTTAAATATTCATATTGTTGCATCTTAAATTCTCTATAATTTCCTTCTAGTATTTGTATCTATGCATTATTTCAAACTATAGCTATTTCTTTTATAGTGAACTGTTGATTTTGTATACAGAAATTTTGCTTTATAAGTACACTCATTTTGTGTTCTGATATAATTATTACCACTTTTTCTAATCTTGGATTCCCTATGCTAAATAGGTTCCAACTTTGCAAGTCTATACTAAAACTAAATAATTGTTTTAAATAAAGAAAAGTTGAAAACAATTATGCTTACCCATCTCTAATCATCTAATTAAGCTTTATTTTAGGATGACACTTTATATAAATCTGTGAACATACTTACTGTCATAAGTAGTAGGAAAACCTAAGCAGACAGGTGTTTGAAGATAGACAACTTCCTAGTTTTCCTGCAGCTGGTTATACGTGTAACTTCATTATTTTTGGTACCATTTTTAAATCATCAAGACATCTTGGAAAACCATGGTTACAATAGTACATCAGTATAAGTTATTTTCAGATTTTTATCTTGTGAGATCATTTTTTATAATTCTGTCCTTTGTTTAATTTTAAATCATTTATATTGTCTATATTAAACTATATTTCATAAAAGATTCATACTACATGTACTAAAACTTGAAAGCATGCAATTTCAGTCATGAATCCTTCCAGTAATTAATGAATTAAATAACTAAGACATGATAGTTGTATTTCTTAAAAGAGAAGATAATAAAATCAGTGGTCATAATAAATTTGATTGCCTTTAGTTATTTGAGAATTATTTAGCAAATTTGTCAGTACTACTTTCAAATAGTAGATACAAAATATAAGTGCTATTAAAAGGCATGCAGTTGCATAGGGAATACAGAGGAGAGCTTAATGATTCTGCGTTAGGGATTACCAAAAGATGTGATAGATTCAGGGAAGTATTAATACTTGAAATATTCTTTAAGAATAAGTAGGCAAATGAATTGTAAAAATAGTATTCCAGAGGGAAGAATAGAAGAAACATGTATAGATCATTGAAAATTTATAGTATTTTAGAGAAAACCACATTCCGGTAGCAGGACTAAATGTAAACTGGACTAGAAATGGTAAATTAGAGAAGGCAGTTGAAGTATTTGCAAGCATTTGTAACTCTGATTGGAGAAAGGGAAGGAAACTTATTTATTGCTAACCACTGAACCTTAGTGCTTTTCAAGTATTATTCCATTTAATCCTCTTAGCATTCCTATACTAGTTCTTATTTGTAAATGAAACTGTTGAGGCTGAGAGAAATAACATAATTAATCCCATGCCACAGTGTTTGTAAATAGCAGAACAGAGGTACTAACTGAATTCTTTCTGAATTCAAAGTACATGTTCTTTCTGTTCTTGTAATTTCCTTCAATAGCTTCCAGATGCTATGTGAAGAAGTAGGCGGACTGTTTAGATCATATTTTTGTTTAAGGAAAAAGGAGATGAGAATGTATTTTGAGCAAGGGTAAAGACCTAGAGGCCAGAGAGACTTCAGAATAAGAGAAGGGATAGTTGATGAAATGGATCCCTGGCAAGAGAGAGGATCCTGCTGGAGCACAGATGAAAAGATGAATTTGTA
This sequence comes from Petromus typicus, assembly GCA_004026965.1. Lineage (NCBI taxonomy): Eukaryota > Metazoa > Chordata > Mammalia > Rodentia > Petromuridae > Petromus > Petromus typicus. Next base: position 18,121 of record PVIR01013532.1, read on the forward strand.
AGAAATAAAGACAACTCTTCCCCTGAGAAAGGCAGAAAATCCCACAGAGGACTGTGTAAGTCAGTTTGAAGAAGAGAGGGAGCAAACTTCTCTTTGATCCTCTTTACATCTTTTCGCGCACCTTTCATAGAGCTGACTTCAGAGTATCTGTAAACTTAGGCTGTTAAGAGTGAGCTGAAATGGTACTGGTGCACTCAGCCACACTTGCAAGGTTCCTATACACATGATGTGTGACTGGAGTAATAGAATATCTAAGATTGATTGCTTCTTCTCTCTTTCTTTCTCTCTTTCTTTCTTTCTTTCTTTCTTTCTTTCTTTCTTTCTTTCTTGTTAGGGAAACTTATGTAGGGTTTATTTGGATTTTCAGTTCAGGAGAAGGTAGAAGTGACTTTCATAGATACAGCAAGGGGATTCAAGCCTCTATTTTATAAAACAGTCATTGTTCATCTCATTTAAAATAGTTCTTCTTATGAGGATTGTTCCAATCTAAAGACTAGCTGAGTACATATATAGCTTTGCATAATACTTCACTTTCAGTTTAATTGTCCCCTCATCCATTCTCTATTTCTGTTACCATCAAAACTTGTATTTCATGTCCCTCGAATGCTAAATCAACTTGTATGGTAGATAAGAGCAGTGACTTTTCCTAAATGAGTTAATAAACTTCAACTCATTTTTGTTAAACTTAAGGAAGTACTAAGAAAAAACAGATTTCTCTCTTCCTTTTTCTATAGTTCAGAGGAACACTGCATCAAAGTACTTTCTGTCACATTGATCAGTTCCAAATTTTTTAGTTAAATGCAAATATCTTCTTTCAGTTTACTATTAATTATTTTATTTTATTTTATTTTTTATTTTTTATGGGTTTTTTTTTTTTTTTGAGACAGGGTCTTGCTTTGTAGTTCAGGATGGCCCTGAGCTCAGCAGCCTCAAACTCACATCACAGCAATCCTCCTGCTTCTTCCTCCCAAGTGCTGAGATTACAGGCGTGAGCCACCACGCCCGGTACTATGGTATGTGGTGCTGATTGCTGCTGGGCATGGTGTGGTTACCGAGGATGAACCCGGGTCCTTGCGCTTGCAAGACAAGCACCAGAACCACTGAGCTAAATCCCTGGCCCCTATTAATTATTTTATTGAGACAGTTTATCCCTGAGATTGGAATTAAATCCAAGTTGGACAAACTGACCCCCAGGGCAAATACAATTTACCACCTGTTTTTGTGTGTCTTAATGAGCATAGTTTTGAATTTTAAAATGATTTAGGGAAAAAAATAAAAAAGAAAAATACTTTGTGACTTGATACAATTTATATTTTATCATGATATAAAATTTATATCGTGTTTTGTTGAAATATATTTCTTATTTCTGTGACTGTTACTCTTTAAGATGGCACAGTTAAGTACTGATAACAGATGTATGATGTGATATTCTCTTTGGTCCTTCATAGAAAAACTTTACTTATTCCAGATATAAATAGTGATTGTTTTTTTGAGGAGAGATTTATAATAAATACATTACCAAATACTTGATGACTCAAAAAGCCTTGTAGATAATCATTTTTGACACCTTCACAGTTATGATATTGGTGATTGGGTACTACCTGTCATGTTTATGTTATTGATTCTTGCTAGTTATGACTTGTTTTGTTTCGGAAAACATTTTATACTTTTAAAATTCTTTAATATTTTCACGGTTTCTAACTGTATTTGGAAGAAATTTGACTCTGAAGCATAATGAAGTACTTTTCTGTTTCACTCCTGTATCTCAGCTATTCTCTGTGATTCTTCCTCCTTCTGGGTGAAATGTTGAGCATATCTGTTAGATTTTCTTATCAGCAAACAAATTTGTTTTTTAAGGTAATAAAGCATTGAGAACAGCATGGTATTGAAATTCCACTCATTCTGTTTAACACCTCTGTCACCAAATACAAACATAATATAGACTTAGAAACTGCATTGGAGGAAATTAGGTTTCATCACTTTGATGCTTTTCTTCCTCCTTTATGTATTAGCGGCAAGTCTGAGGCTGGGTTTGGAGTAGGAGGAAAACGGAATCAGGAAATGTCTTGCTCATGTGCTACATATGTTATGTTGGGTTTTTAGATCTGAGTGTATCAAGTTTCTTATGTGGTGCTTTTGACTTAAAAGCTACTTTCATAGTGTCAAGAGTCTCACATCATTTGCAATTGTCCTAATGAGGGCAGTGGCTCCTCTGCCTGCCTGCTTACAGTTCTGCTCCTAGCTAGAGTTTGACTCTCAGTTGCAGGGGTGTGGGAATTTCTTTGATCGTCCAGATGAATCATTTCGGGTAGAATTTTCAAGATGAGGATCATCAGAAAACCCATTTCATAGACAGAAACCATACCTCTTACTTTTTTTCCCCTACAAATGCCACTGGCTGAAAGATTAATACCAGTATAACACATGAGTATAACCCTGAAAATTACATTCAATTTATATGCTTTAGATTTTTGTATTGAGATTGTCATGTATAGAGAAAAACATTGTGATATTTCACTTGTACCTTATAATATAAATCTAAAACACAAAAAAATAGGAAAACCTTTTAAAGACTGTATAAATTGAGTTTTAAGGTAACTCATCAAATTGAAGTAGTCTAAATTGTTTTTTGTTTGTTTTTTGTTTTTTGAGACAGGATCTCACTTTGTTGTTCAGGCTGGCTCTGAACTCATTGTGTAGCTTAGGCTAGCTTTGAATTTAGTAATCCTCCTGTCTCTGCCTTCAGAGTGCTGGAGTTACAGGCATGAACCATCATGCCCAGTATTGTGGTATATGATTATAGGGATCGAATTTGGCGCTTTGCACTTGCCAGACAGATGCCAGAGCCCGTCAGTGCTTTTTTAAAAAGCTCTCAGCCAGGAGTTGTGATGCATGCTTATAATTCCAGCAGTCTGGAAAGCTAAGGCAGGAGGATTTTAAGTTGGAGCCTTACCTGGGCAATTTACTAATTTAGTGAAACCCTGTCTCAAAACATAAAAAGGCCTGGAGGTGTGCTGCTCAATGTAGCGGTCCTTGGGTTTATTCCTCAGTAATGAAAAAAAAAAAAGAAAGAGAAATGGGAGACTAAGTAGGTATCTTTGGAACTCCTTATTTTGTTTTTTCTAAAGGTAATGCTTATTAAGCATTTTCTGTTTATTCAATGAGGTATTATATACAGCTCTAAAAACATGTTCTTTATTTCAAAGTGCAAATGGATTAACATTTTAAAAATATAGTTAGAACTGAATTTTAATTTTTCATTAAGCAGTGTATCTAATGAAGATTTTGAGTGCAATATGTTAGATTTACTCCATTCTTTGTAATATCTGCATATCACTATTTCTGTATTGATGGACATTTAGGTTGTACCTTTTTGTTTTCTGATTCTGATTTTTGTGTACCCAACTTTTTAGTTTTTTAAACAATGTTCATTGATTATTTTCCTTTATATATTATTGGATATTCACAGAAGTAGCTGTTGCATAAACTTCCAAAACAATAGTTGTCAAGGTAAAAAGTATATTCAAATTTTAATTTCAGTATTTCCGAACGACTTTCCAGCATTTCTTTCTTGTAATTTCAAGTGGAAAACTTTGATAAGATGCAGTGAGATTTACTCAGTTTAAAGCTTTTAACTAGAAGTTTTGAGATATTAGTAAGATTTTTTTATATATATATTTGACCTTATTTAAATCAGTGAGAAAAGCTACCTTATTGCTAAAATGATAGAATTCAGTTAATTTCCATTTTGGAATATCAAGTACATATCTTCAGAGTTTAATATTAAGATAAATTTTGATTGAGAATGAGGAAAAATGAAAAAAAAATTTTACTCCTTTATTTAGATCCCAAAATATTAGTTGAAAAGAGGAAAAATATAAACAAAAAACTTTGGGATATGATAGAATATTTGCATTTATAGCTCTTAAAACTCTTACCTTTCTGAAAAGTTCTTCATTTCTAAACATTAATTTTTCACATATTTATGTTTCTAAAATTTGGTAAGTACATGACAGATTTAGTGAATGTCAGTCATTATGATATTGCATATAGTTAAAACAATACTACCTTCTAGGAATATAATTCAAAATACGTTGACTTGATTGAGGAACAACTTAATGAAGCACTTACTACTTATCGGAAGCCTGTTGATGGTGATAACTATGTTCGCCGGAGTAACCAAAGGTATGGTCCAGTATAGTATTAATTCATTGTAATCCTCACATATCAAATTTAAAATCAGCTTGTAAAAAGTCATCAGTTTTTACAGTTTTCTGAGTTCTCATTCATACGTGATACAAGAAAAATCTTTGTACATTGATAATTGAAAAATTCCACTGGCATTAATAACATGTTAAATATATTCAGGTAGCATTTGAATCTATGCTACTCTCACCTCACTCTACATTTTGGCTTCTATTCTCTTATAAGTACTATAAGATTTGATATACTATTGTTTTTCCAAAGGGGTATCTCTTATCTTCCTACTTCTGTATGTTTTTTAGATTGGGAATTTATATCTAATTTTATTTAATGCATTATTAATCATTTTTAATTAGTATGCTTAAATAGTCACAATAACTATCTGAGTCATCTTTATTGTACTAGACTACAGCGTCCTCATGTCTACTTGCCTGTACACCTTTATGGACAACTGGTACATCACAAAACTGGCTGCCATTTACTAGAAGTTCAGGTAAAAACAATTTACTTATTTTAAATCACTATTATATTTTTAAAATCTTTTTTTTTGAGACAGGGTCTTGCTTTGTGGTTCAAGCTGGCCCTGAGCTCAGCCTCGAACTCACATCACAGCAATCCTCCTGCCTCTACCTCCCAGGTGCTGGGATTACAGGCGTGTGCCACCACACCTGGCACTGTGGTACATGGTACTGATTGCTGGTGGGCGTGAGTCTCCACACCCAATATTGTATGTGGTTAACCGGGATCGAACCCGGGTCCTTGCGCTTGCAAGACAGGTGCTGAAACCACTGAGCTTAATCCCCGGCCCCTATTTTTAAAATCTTAATGTAAAAGTATTGTCATTGCAAATATCTTCTCAGAGTTATAAAAAGAGTGGCATAATTGTTTTTGAAGTCATCTATCTTGTAAATGACTTAGGCATTCTATATTTATAATCTTGAGAAATGTCACTGGGTTGTGTACATTTCCCCATGTGACCTTTTATTTTGTTTTGATTGATTTATTGAGACAGGGGACTTTTGCAGTTCAGGCTGGCCCTGTGCTCGCTATGGAGCCCAAGTAAGCTTCCAACTCACAGCAGTCCTCCTGCCTCTGCCTCCTGAGTGCTGTGATTACAGGTGTGAGCCACCACACCCAGCATTGTGGTGTGTGGTACTGATCACTGATGAGTGTGAGTCAACATACCTGGCATTATTTTATGTATTTACCAGGGATCGAATTTGGGACCTAATGTTTGCAAGACACACCAGAACTGGTGAATTAAATCCCTAGCCCCAATATATGACCTTTTGAATGGCTAACTTTTACATAGGGTGAGCCATCCATATTGGTCTGTGTTCTTTCCCTTACAGTCTGTTGGCAAGATCAAAATATCCTTAAAAAAAAAAAAACCACTAAGTTTCTTTCTTTTTCTCATTAAAAAATTAAATTGAACCTGTATGGGATTCACTTATCTTCAGTGGACAACGAGTACTAAAGAACTTATACTTGTTAATAATTCACTATCATTTTATATTACTGTGTGGAATGTATGAGTCTAGGTGAGTAGTTTTTCCTTGAGCTTAGTATGTACATTATGTTTATGGTATGAATGTAACATTACATATGTTTTCAGAAAAATAAATAGTTATTAAAATATGTGTTGTTGTGAATAATAGTAATCTAGCAATTTGGACTCTTTTGGCATCAATATTTATCTTGAGCCTACAGCTTTGTATAAATATATTTTACAGTTTTGTGTGTTTTTATGTTCATGGAAACTGTTGGCAGAATAGTTTCATTTTAACATTTGATGATAAATTCACTAAAAATTTAAATAAGCTTGTTGTCTTACCTACAAATCTTGATAAAACTCAAATCAGGTGTAATGGTACATATATGTAATCCCAGTTACTTAAGAGACTGAGACAGGAGGATCACAAGATTGAGGACAGCGTGGGCAACTTAGTAAAAGCCAGTCTCAAAACAAAATCTAAAAATGGATGAGGCTGTAACTCAGTGGTGGAGCCTTTTACCTAGCATGTGTGAGGCCTTAGGTTCAATCCCTCGTAACACATACAAAACCCACAAAGTGATAAAATTGTAATTATGCTGTTTATGATGCTACTGTGAAACTTCATGAAACAGATAGTATGATTATCCCTATTTTAGAGATTAGAAATCAAGGATGGAATTTTAAGTAACTTTCAAGACCATATAGCTAATACTAATAGCTAGGAACTCAGAACATATGCATTAATGCTACCCTGTTAAGAAATACTGCATAACATTATTTTATAATTTTAATTGTGCAAAAAATTTTAAAAAAAGTAAATCATAAAATGTGTTTAGTGATGGTATAAATACATTAAAATATTGTACCTTACATGATTTATTTTTATTTTTTCTAGAATATTATAACAGAACTTTGTCACAGTGTTCGTACACCAGATTTGGATAAATGGGAAGAAATTAAAAAACTGAAAGCATCTCTTTGGGCCTTGGTTTGTAATAAACATTTATGTAAGATCTTTGGAAGTTTTAGATTTTTCATTTTTCCATTAATACTAAATACTTTAAAATTATTTTAAATTTATTTAGATTAATATTTTAAGACCAGAATTGTTGCTGTCGATTCATATGTTTTTATGTTGTAGAAATAGATGGTCAAACTATTAGTTTTCATGGCTCTTGTGTTTTTTGCTAAGACAGATGTAAAGCATTAACTTACTGGTAGTATTCCTCGTTTGAAGATTTTTTTTTTTATTTTTTCCTCTCATGAATTTAAATTTTTTTTCATGGTACCTTATCAGGGCAGTTGAATGACTTTTATATGTTTATTTGATATATGTTTTCTTTCAGGGAAATATTGGATCCTCAAATTGGGGTCTTAATTTGCTACAGGAAGAAAATGTGATTCCAGATATTCTAAAACTTGCAAAACAATGTGAAGTTCTTTCTATCAGAGGGTATGTTATTTAATTCTGACATTTTGTTAATCCATGCATTTTTATTTACAAATACATTTAAGGCAGAAGTATTTTATAATTCATAACTGTTCTAATGATCTGCAGTTTATGTATGTATGTATGTATTTAAAGATAGGTTCTTGCTTTTTTGTAGTTCAGACTTGCCATGAGCTAACCATATAGTTCAGGCAAGCCTCGAACTTCCAGCAATCCTCCTGCCTCTGCCTTCAGAGTGCTGGAATTACAGGCGTGAGCCACCGCACTTGGCATTATGGTGTGTGGTACTGATTGCTGATGGGTGTGTCACCACGCCCAGCATTGTGGTATGTAGTTACCAGGATCAAATTCTGGACCTTGTGCTTAAAAGGCAGGCCCTGAACCACTTAGCTAAATCCCTGGCCCTGATATGTAGTTTTTTTTTTTTTTTTAATTTTTATTGGTATATTATGAATACACATCATCATCGCATTCAACATTGAGAGTCTGTACCAAAATATGACATGACTTGATTCTCATTTTTGCCCCTTTCCCCCTGCCCTGCAGCCCTCCACCCCCATATACATAATCTTTGTTTCCTTTTTTTTATTACTGTCTCATTCTTTTTTCCCCTCATTATTTACTCCTGCACCCTCTTTCCTTTAAATATTTTCTGTTTCATAATATCAACTCTACATACAACAACTCATTTACAATTTCGTTTTCTCACACCAGAAAAAAGATACAATATTTACACATCTGTGACCTATTTATTTCACTTATGAGGATGTCCTCAAGGTACATCCATTTGAGTATGAATGACTCAATTTTATCATTTTTAGTGGCAGAGTAATACTCTATTCTATAAAAGAACCACGTTTTTAAAATACATTGTTAAACAACCGAATTCTTAGTTTAATACAGCATTTCCATTTTTATTATAATATTGAAGTTACCTTACAGGTAAGGAAATTGTGTACGTTCAAGTAGCCTAATTATTTAATAGCCCAAATATTCAGCATAATATTAGAAAAGCTTATATATTTTTTTTGCTAAAATCCCATTGTATTTTTTTGTTGTAATTATTAAGTAGATTTGAATGATTTTTGTTGCTGCTGATTTATTCCTAAATATTTTTAACAATATTTTTATACGCTAACATTTTTTAATGGCTTTTTGTAAAAAATCAAAACTCAACTTGGAATTATAAATGATCTTTGTATTTTTTTAATGTATAGGACCTGTGTATATGTATTGGGGCTTATAGCCAAAACCAAACAAGGCTGTGATATTCTAAAATGTCACAGTTGGGATGCTGTGAGGCATAGTCGCAAGCATCTGTGGCCAGTAGTTCCAGATGATGTAGAACAACTCTGTAATGAGCTCTCGTCTATCCCAAGCACTCTAAGTTTGAACTCAGAGTCAACCGGCTCTAGACATAACAGTGAAAGTGAATCAGCACCGTCAAGTAAGTATTGTGATAAGATTTTAGCCAATATTAACATCTGTATTTGTCATTTCAAAACGTAAATACATTTTTTACATTCCAGTTTTTCTGAGATAATTATTTGGCAGTAATAACCTCCTGGAGAATGCCTTTCTTTACACAACAGTTGTACATTATTTTTTGTCCTTGCTTGTTAAATAGCTTCCGAAAAATTTTATATATATATATATATATATATATATAATGTGTCATAGATCGTTAATCTAAGTGGAAGACTACTTGCCTAGCATATATGACCCTGAGTTTTAATTTCTAGCAACACACATGCATGCACGCATGCATGCACGCACACTAAAGCAGTGGAATTGTTAAAAGATAAGAGTATCAGAAATCAAATATATATAAGTAATTTGTGATTTTTGAGCTCTCAGCTAAGTGATAAAAAATTTAAGGTATGATTCTTTTAAGAAGATAATGCAACATTTATTGAACCATATTTCACCAAATCTCAAAATTATAAGATGAATTGATACTTTATACTAAGAAAGAATAAAAAAAGGATGCCAACTAACATGCATACCCCCTAATAATGGAGTGAGCTTCACTTTAGAGAAATGGAATGAAAAAGGGGATTGATTCTTACATTGGAAAAAATTCAGAAATACAAAATAATTTGCAAGTTCATTTAGGATTTTACTTTGCTTTCTTTAGATTATATTTGAAGAAGTTTATAATTATTCAACAGAAAAGCTGATATAGATTACATAGATGTCATTAGACACTGAGTTATCTATTAGAGTTAGGCAGTGAATTCTATTGATTTTCTTAGTACATAAAGCAAAATGGAATGTAAACATAATTATTTTAAACAGATTGTGAGTTCGTTCTCTGTTTATTCCACCATATTTGTGAGAACCCAGCACCCCTTGTAGATACTAAAATCTGTAGATATTCAAGTCCTTTATATAATAAAAGAATATAGTACCTCCATATAACCTACTCAAAGCTTCTTGTGCCTTTTATATCCTCTTTTGCATTACTTGGCTCTAATGCAAAATAAATACGTACTGTTTAGCTCAATAGCACCATGTCTACCATGCATGCACAAAGTCCTGAGTTTGATCCCCAATACTGGGGAAAAAAATAGCAGGATATCCTTATAATAACAGAATTTTACATTTTACTGAAATCTAAACTCTCAAGTCTCGAGTGCTTTTTATGTAACTCAGTAGTTTAACCTTTTATTTTAAATTGTTATCCCCCAGATAATTTTTTAAAGTTTTAAATTTTCCTGATATGTGATATCACTGAGAGTTGTCATGAATTTTTCATTTCTTTATATACTTTAATTAATGGATCCTTCAATTATAGGTATGTTCATAATGGAGGATGACCGATTTGGCAGCAGCTCAACTAGTACATTTTTCCTTGATATCAATGAAGATGCAGAGCCATCATTTTTTGACCGACCTGGACCCATAAAGGATAAAAATTCATTTCCTTTCTTTGCTTCTAGTAAACTTGTAAAAAATCGCATCTTAAATTCACTTACTTTGCCTAATAAAAAGCATCGTAGCAGCAGTGATCCAAAAGGAGGAAAACTGTCATCTGAAAATAAGACAAGCAACAGGCGAATCAGAACACTTACAGAACCCAGTGTGGACTTTAATCATAGTGATGATTTCACACCTATGTCCACAGTACAAAAAACATTACAATTAGAGACTTCATTTGTTGGGAACAAGCATGTTGAAGACTCCAGTAGTACCCCAAGTATTGGAGAGAATGACTTAAAGTTCACCAAAAGTTTTGGTACAGAGAATCACAGAGAAAATACAAGCCGAGAAAGGTTAGTTGTAGAAAGTTCCACAAGTTCACATATGAAGATACGTAGCCAAAGTTTTAATACAGACACTACAACAAGTGGCATAAGTTCAATGAGCTCAAGTCCTTCACGAGAGACAGTAGGTGTAGATGCTACAACTATCGACACAGACTGTGGAAGTATGAGTACTGTGGTAAGTACTAAAACTGTTAAGACAAGCCTCTATTTGACACCACAGTCTAACCATCTGTCTCTCTCCAAATCAAATTCAGTGTCCCTGGTGCCTCCAGGGTCTTCTCATACACTTCCTAGAAGAGCACAGTCCCTTAAAGCACCTTCTATTGCTACAATTAAAAGTCTAGCAGATTGTAACTTTAGTTACACAAGTTCTAGAGATGCCTTTGGCTATGCCACCTTGAAAAGATTACAGCAGCAAAGAATGCATCCATCCTTGTCTCATTCTGAAGCTTTGGCATCACCAGCAAAAGATGTGCTGTTTACTGATACTATCACCATGAAGGCCAACAGTTTTGAGTCCAGATTAACACCATGCAGGTGAGCAAATATATATTTTAAAATGAACGGTAATGATTTTATTTTAACATTTAAATGTAAAACATTAGGTTTAACACTACATAAGTCTCAGAACCCACCTATTAATAATTATTAGAATAAGGCTATAAGCTCCTTGTTACCCGATATGATTTGAAATGGATTCTTGCAGCTGCGAGGGGGGAAAGCAAAACTCCATTAGGTCCTGAAAATAAACATATATGCTTTGAAGAATAAACAAGTCACAAGCTTTTTTTATTTATTTCTCGCTTCTGCAAGGATCGATTTTAAAAAGAAGTATGTCGGGGGGATCAGGAGCTTAAGACCCACAATAACAAACAACCTTTTCAGGTAGGTCAATTTAAGGCTCCAAAAGTTGACCTATGTTTAAAAATTAATTTTGTAACACTGAAAATTTCAATTAAATTATTTCCAGTTTAAATATATGTAATTAAGTAGGACCCAAATAAATACTAAATGAATTAACTGTTCCTCCAAACTCAATAGGAATTTCCAAAATTTAGATTATGTCACACTGTTCATAATGAAAATATAGATATTAACTTTAAATGGCATGCAGTATTAAATTTTATTGTTGCTGAAATTTCCATGCCTGTATTTTTATTGTTGGACAAAATCCTCCTAAATGACTTTTCTTTAGTTTTAAATTATTCATTTGCATTTATTTAAATGAATTATCATATGTCAAATACTTAGAGTACTGTAGTACATACTAAGACTCAGTAAACAATAGCTGATATTATCTTCATTGTCATTGATAGTTTTTTTATGAAATTCATCTGTTCTGAATTTAATTCATTAAATTCTGAGTAAAAGACTTATTTCATCGACACATTTAATAGAGGATTACTAATAATAAATAATGGATTTTGTACCCACTTATAGAATTTAATAAATTATGTAATGTCACTTAACTGGAACTCACCAACTTTTAGTACTTTCATCATTTCAGAGCAAAGCCAGGTATATCTCTCAGCATTTCATAGTAACAGGCTTATATAGTATAGCTTATGAATTTTAAATTTCTGGGTCTCACTTTCTTTATCTAATAGAGCCTGAACTAGAAGTGGAATTTTAAGCATTAAGGTAGTTGCTTTTAAATGGAGAAGCTCTTTTTCACAAAAATGTTTCTATGAAAATTTTAATATGTAGAATACAGAAAAATGAAGCTACAGTGGTTGAAATAGAAATTGGGAAAGAATAATCTAGTAATTCTTTCCCTCTACTTAATAAACCTTAATAAGTTCATGGAGCCAGAGAAGTATAACAGTACAATTTGAAAGCCTCTGGTCTGTTTTATGAAATCAATAACTTTTAGTTAAAAGTGGGTTTTGGTGCAAATTAGGAATGTTTTTTGCTTTGTTAATAGCTACTATCATTGTGGCATTTATTTCAGTTTGTGAAATAGTTCTTTCATTAATAGGTGTATATACACATTCAGAAAATATATATACCAGGAAAGAAAAACTTGTATAAAGACTTTGATACTAAATTTATTGAGCCATCATGAGATTAATTCAAGTTACCTTTAGCCAAGTTACAGTTAGCAGATACTTAAAGTGGTAATCATTAGCTTCCAGACATTTATTAGTATGGTGAACTGCTGAAGTTAGTCTATATATTTTTTGGCAACTTGTCTGTCTGTCTCTCTCACTCATATGCAAAGAGATGTGAACATGGGATGGAGCCTTATACATATAAAAGAGAAGGCAATTAAATATTGCATATATTTAATACATGAATAAAAATGACAAGTGTTATTGTATAGAATGTTGGTGTGCTCTATTTGTTCAGAATTAGAGTAACATTATAGAAATACTAGACATATCAGTGCTACAAATAAGGCTATCTTTTGCAATACTTACAAATTATATTATTTTGCTATATTGTGTATCCCTTCTGTTACATAAATTTTACACTGATAATGAAAACATTAATTACAGAAAATAAGACACTGACCTTATTTTTCCTAAATATATTAAATTGTGTTAATAGACATATCCCTATCCACATGATAGCAAATCCAGTTTGTAAGGATGGTTCTCAAACATACCTCTCTCTAGGTCATTTTTTTCTTTACTATAGAAGTTGAAGTTACTATAATTGCCCACTATTACAGCTTTACCTGAGAAAACATAGCAGTTGTTTTGTTAGCAAATAATATCACTAGTAACTTTTTCTATATCCATATCAGTCTGTAGCAGCTAATGTTTTAAAATGTTTACATGTTCCTAATAGACAAGATGACACAGCTTAGCATTTCACTAGTCACTTTTCTGAAGGCAGAAGTGTTTTAAAAATATGGTTAATATTACAAATTGAGAAACTAATGCAGATTTTATTGTGGTATTACAGGTTCATGAAAGCTTTAAGTTATGCATCATTAGATAAAGAAGATTTGTTGAGTCCGATTAATCAAAATACCCTGCAGCGATCCTCCTCAGTTAGGTCAATGGTGTCCAGTGCTACATATGGTGGCTCAGATGACTACATTGGCCTTGCCCTTCCTGTAGACATCAATGATATATTCCAGGTATCATCATAACTTTGTATCCTTCTGAATTAATTTCTTCATATGGTTATTTTCACTAGAAATTATAATTATATGCTAACAAGAGAAGATGAATTTTTTTGAAATAGTTTTATCTAGAGAAATTTTTAAGATGAAAATTTAACTTTTTTCAGATATTCTTTACTTTTACTTAGTTCCTGCGAATTTCAAGAACATAATCTTTTTCTTCCCATACTGTTATCTGTTTGTTTATTTATCATTATATTCTGTAGAAATTTAGTAGATTCCCAGTCTGGTTATATAGTTTTGTGTGACTTGTTGTTTTTGACTCTATTTTTCCCATGTAATATGCTACATGTGATATCCACGTGTGATATAAAGTTGTCTCAGTCTCATGAGATACCTGCTGGTCACTAGATGGTATATAGTAGTACTAACAAATACACATTTACTCAGCAACCTAAAGACATTTTAGATAAATGCTAAAATAGTACTTGAATATTTAGCTCCCCAAGAATACAATAAAAGATTTTGAGGGTTGTTAGTTTCTTAAGTTTTGGTAATTGAACCTTTGATAAAATTTTTATTGTAAGTTCATGTGCAGTAGCAATTCTGTTTCAGTTATACTTCACTTTATGTTCCTATTGTTCAGAAAGTAGTCTTTTTGTAACATGATTTACCATGATTGATATCTATTTTAGGTAAAGGATATTCCTTATTTTCAGACAAAAGACATACCTCAAAATGATGATCGAAGTACAAGAGTGTTTGCTCATGATACAGGAGGTAATGGTTTTTGTTCTAATGAGGTTCCTCTTTATATGAAAAATAAAATTCTTCTCTTTGGTAGTGACGCTAACAATTGAAATATAGTCACTTTAAGGTTAATTTGAAAATTACCCCCAAATAATGGAGTCAATTTAAAACTAAACAATGATTTTTTTTAACTGAGTATTTAAATTTTTATTAGTACCTGTTTGCAGTACACATCTTAATTTTTTATTCCTTCTTCTCTCTTCACCACCCCCCATAATTTCTTTCAACAATTTAAAGTGTTTTTTTTTTTTTTTTTTTTTGGCTAAGTACCTAGCCCCTCAAGAAGATTAAAATCAGATTAGTGGTTTGTTTTATAAAAGTAGTCCCTGAAAAATTTATTACCCTTGGACTTATAGGTCCATGAAACAGCTGTTTGTTTGAGATTGAGGAGATATACAAAAGTGTCACTATAAAGTACATGGTCTTTCTCTGTCATGAACTATTTATGTTTTAATGATTGTATTAATTACATGCATTTAAGTCACAGGTTTTACAGCTTCATAGTCTGAATTTTTTTAACAACTCCTTTTTATACTTAGAATTATTGCTTTTCCTTAGGCAAAAGTTTTTTGAAACAGTGTTTCGTTAGGGCTTTGAATTTACTGTGTAGCCCAGGCTGATTTGAACTGGATGATCCTCTTGTCGAGCCTCCCAAGTGGTGGGGCTACATGCCTGCATAAAAATACCCTCATTTTTTAGGCAAATATAAGGATAGTTGAAATATTAATTTTGATCTCATTTTTAAATTTTGTATTTAAAAATCCATATAAGGAATATAAAATATTGGTAGGCTTCAGTTATTTTAATAATTTAAAATAAATGTTTTTCCTATTAGGTTCTGAGTCATAGAAATAAATAGTTCTCGTTTCCTTCCCTACATTCATTTCTTTAAAATTTTATAGTTTAATGTACCTTGAAAAAAGGTATCCATTCATGACAGTATTGGATTGTGTTTATATTTACTTATGTACAGGTCTTCCGTCTGGAACTGGAGATCTTGTTAAAAACTCTTTTCACTTGCTACGCCAGCAGATGAGTCTTACTGAAATAATGAATTCAGTCCATTCAGATGCTTCTCTATTTTTAGAAAGTACAGAAGACACTGGATTACAGGAGCATACAGATGATAACTGCCTTTACTGTGTTTGTATTGAAATTCTGGGTTTCCAGCCCAGTAACCAACTAAGTGCAATATGTAGTCATTCAGGTGAGTGATTATGTTCTTGAGATTAATTCATCTAAATTTTAATCTGTTCCAGTGAAATGTCATCTACCAGCCCTTGTTGATCATTCCCTTTTATTCTTTTGTCACCAGTTCAGACTTGGTTCGTATCATTAAGCATCTTCATACTGAAGCATTAGTATTCGGCCTCTAATTTTATTACACTCCAATTCATTTTGTGGATATTGCCAAGGATTAATCTGTTTATTCCATACGAGCTTATTCCTTACTAGCTATTTATGCCAAACATACAAGACTCTTTATGATCTAGTGGGTTTTTTGTTCTGTTTTTCTTTCCTTTATCATTCATCTTACACTTTACTGAATGGTCTGAAGTTTGAAACAATTTACAGGCATGCACTTTTCTTGCTGTTTGGTCTTTTCCTTTCTCTACTAAGATGCAAGTTCACACACAGATATAATATACATCGTAAGTGTGGACAGTATCTTATCTGAAGTATTTTCTTATTCTGAATTGTATGTTGATAATCTTTCCCTTTTGCTCTCATTTTCCTTTGTACATAGATCTCGTAGGATAAAGATAACTATTAGTACTTGCTTATTCTTTTCTGTTCCACTCAGTAATTCCATTAAGGCACAGTCTATCATTTGTCGTTTTTATCTTGATAATACCTAACTTTGTGCTAATTTCTACAGTAGACTGAGTTTGTATTTAGGGAATAAGTAAACAAAGTAGAAACAAATGGAGATTTTTTTTTCAAGCATGAATCAACTTACAGTAATTCCTCAGTTCGTGAATACCTCTGTTTGCAAACAGATTAATTCTCAAACAGAATTGTGCTTCCATTGACGAACTCCATATCAAGTGATAAAAACGGTGGCCATCTTCCCTAGAACTGTAAATCACATTAAGTTCAAACAGAGATACCACTGTATATTAGTAGCTTCAAATACTTAGTGAAGTGAAAATCACTTAGCCACCCTCAGGTAAAACCTAATGATGACTATAATTCTCTGCTTCACTTTTCAAATTTCTCTTTGATAATTTAGTACTTCCCAACTGATGTATTGCAGCACAGTAATAAGTCACAGAGAAGATAAAGTTGTGCTGAGATTATTCATCCCCTAACAGTTCCACAAGTTTGACAGATCAGTGAACTAGGCACTTCAAACCAGGAATAGTCTGTCCAGTGCACTGTCATGCATTTTTGCATATAATTACATTCTGTTATTTTTTATAGCTATTTTCCATGATTTAACAAAGCATTTGTTAGGCATATTGCACACAATAGAAAAACCCCTCTTTTAAATCATTTGGCTATATTTTTTATGATTTAGTTCCTGTGGGTTTGTTTTTACACAACTACCAAAGACCAAGATGTTGAACTAGACCCTAGGAAAACAATTCTTTAAGAAAAAAAGAAAACAAAAACACTGTAGGACACTGGTACCAGCCAAAGAATAGAATTACATCAAAAAAGACATTTCTGAAGAAGATACCACTGAGCTTTGATCTGAAGAATGAATAGAAGCTAAGACTGGAATTAATAGTTCTTTAGACAGAAAAACAATCTGAACAAAGATCTCTGATGGAAGTGAAGCACACCCATGTGGACAGACCTTAAAATGGCGAGGGAGGGGATAAGGACAGGCCACTGCCTGTTGTCCATTAATGAAAACATTGACGAGACTGATGTTTACCCTGATACAAATATTACACCACGTATCTATGTACTGAAATGTGATGTCACATAAATATGTACAATTACTATGTCTCATTTAAAAATGATTAAAATATTAAAGCTCAGAAAAGAACTATTAGGT
>PVIR01013533.1:0-42177 GCA_004026965.1 Petromus typicus
GGTTCCTCTGTCTTTGATGAATTTATTCATTTCATTCATTTTAGCGGTGGAATAGTGCTATGTTGTGTAGGTAAAACACATTTTTAAAATCTACTTACCCACTTATGTACATTTCAGTTGATCCTATATTTTTGTTATGATGAATAAAGCTATTTTAAAGACAGGCATCCGAGTGTCATATTGATTTCATTTCTGTCATATTGATTTCATTTCTTTAAGATATAAGTGAGATTGTTAGATCTTAAGGTAATTGCATGTTTAATTTCTTAAGGAACTTCGACACTATTTTCATAATGGCGGCACTAATTTATATTCCTGTTAACACTGTGCAAGGGATCTGTTTCTCCACATCCTGCTCAACGCTGATTGTCTTTTATCTTCCTGATAGTAGCCATTTTACTAGGATGACAATGTGAACTCTCAATGTAGTTCTGATTTATTTCCTTGATGATTCGTGATATTGAACATATGTTCACACACCTGTTAGCCATTTGTTTGACTTATTTTGAGAAATGTGTACTAATGTTTTTTCCCATTTAAAAAGAGTAATTATTTGCTATCTTTCTGCAGTTTTCTTATATATTTTGAATATTAACTCATCTCATGAATACTTTGCAGATATTTTCTTCCAATCTGTAGGTGATCTTTTTACTTTATTCATTTTTGCCTTTGTTGGATTGAAGCATTTTATTTTGACTGAATCAAATTTAATTAATTTTTCTTAGATTGTATTTTTAGGTCACATTTAGTAAATTTGACTTCTATAGACAAGAAGCATGCACCATGTCCTTTATATCCCGGAATTTTTTTTCTACGAACAGCTGTCTTCTTATCCATAATAGGTACAGTAGTACCTTGATTTACAAACTTAATTTGTTTTATGATTTGGTGAAAGATGGCTGTTTTGTGTTTGTGCAAGAAAAATGGCTGAGGTCATGTTTGTCACCTGATGTGGTGTTTGTGAACCAAAATAAATTTTTGCTGAACACTTTTGTTTTAAAATCAAATCATTTTCAAATAGTAATGTTTTTGAACTGATATATTATTGTACAGTTTCATTTCTAATGATAACTTTTTAGGGAAAAATGATAAAGTAAAAAATCAGGGATAGTAAATCTAAACCTTCAAATCTTCATGTTATCATATACAATTAATAAACTCATGTCATCTTGTATTTTTACTGTATTTCCTTTTCATCTGTAATCATGTTTATCTGAACACTTATTTGTATAAACTTATTGCCCCAAATAAGGTCTAAGTTTTGTAAGGGCCACAGCTATATCCATGTGGTCCTGTATAAAGTGTGGAACCTGGCATATTAATGATACACACTAATTCTGGCATCTTGGACACAAAGTATGTTGACATAATTTTACAAAAATTGTCATTTGCAAAAATACTTGACTGCAAATGATCAGCATCTCCAGATCTGATCCCAAGCTGTCTATTATATAGACTGTCTAAATGTTAGCTGTAGCTAGGACAAGTACAAACTCTTTGGCCCAGTAGACACATCCCATTTTATTTACTCCAGAAGCTAGTTAGGGTCTGAAGTCCAAAGCATATCTCTAGCAACAATTTGTTACGTCTAATTTTTCTGCCATGTTTCAGACTTTAATATCCTTGGGCGCTGTAGACTCGCTCACTGATTCACACTATTCCTTTTCTGACCTCTTCCTTCCACTTAAATTCATTTCTAATGTTCAGGAATGAAGCTGAGGCCTAGTTTTCCCATGGGAGTCTAGGAGTGCAGAAGGCCTGGGCTCCAGTGGATGCATTAGCATGTTTGTCTGCTAAGCAAGGTGATTATCTGAGGAAGTGACAGTAGATGACGCTGTTTCCAGATGTTTACAAAGGTTTTCGTGGTGTGTGGGGATTGAGGTGGTAGCAGGAAGAAGCACCAGCCTAAAGCAGCCTCTATCACGAATTGCTTGTTTTTACCCTGTGTGATTAAATTATTGGAGAAATTTAAACCTTGCCAAGATATAGGGGTCATTTACAAGCAGTGAGGGGGAGGCAGGAAGCCACTGGAGTCAATGGGCATTGCGTAAGTAATGAAATGTGAGTGGCTGAGACACCTACAGAGATACCAGACTAGAACAACTTCTCAATGGTCTGCATTCTTTGTGGGTGAGACGAATTCTAGTGATGTTTTATTTGCATTTCTCTAATGGCAAGAGATGTTAAACACTTCTTCTTGTATTTATTGGGCATTTGCGCTGCTGCCCATGAGAAATGTAGTCATTATGTACTGCAAACATGGACTAATAAGAAAATAAAAACTGAGAAAAAAAATCTTCTTGTGGAAAGTGGTGTGATTTAATTCCAAGTGAATAAACCCCCAGTGTCGAAATTGCTTTAGGAGGAAGACAGTTCGGGAAGTAACACTGAGAGGAGCTTCAGACTCGAAGTTTTATCAAGATAATGTGTGTAGATTTCTCTAAAAATACACCCTTAGTACTTCCTATTTAATGTAAAATTTTATTTGTTTTGTTATCTATTTTGAAGGGTAGGATAGAGGAACAGATGAGGGATGGATCTGGCTTTATGCTGAGCCCCCAAATGACAAGAATTTCTTTCTCTTCTGTTGGCGGCCATTTTGAGGGGAGTAGCATGCCTGCTACCTGTATAATCCCATAGAATTTCTTCTCGGCAATCACAGTAGCTTCGTTGTGATCCGTCCTGTCCTTTCTACCATCTCTCCTACTTCAGTGGTTAGGTAATGAAGCTTAACGTCATCATGGCCCCATAACTGACCTGCCCACTCTCTCTTCCCCTTCCACATGTATGTCTGCAAGTGTAAACCTATGTGAGCACATGCACGTACACATGACCACATGAGACCTCCAGAATTTTCAAACAAAATCATTAATTACTTAGTCTTCATTCAGTATTTCCTCATTTAGCTAGAAATTCCATTCTTTAGCATTCAAGACTATCCATTATTTTGTTTAGTTAAATCAGTTTTTAACAGGATCCATATGGATCCCAGCAGCTATAGAAATATCGCTTTATAAGGGTCTGTGAATCTGCGTGTGTCAGAGTCATTTTCTCATTGTTTGGTGCATCTTCTGAATAAGCAGGATGGTGCTTTCACACAGGAGCTCACTAAATGAACAGATGGCTATCTTTAATGATTTTAAGGGAAATCTCTTCTAGAAGCTATGAAAAATCTGATGAAAACAGCTTCTGTCACCCACATGAGATGAAGCTGTACAATACCTTCCACTGAGATATAGCATACTTCTCATCCCTGTAGGATTCTGAAGGAGCTGCGTCACTTATACATCTTACTTTTTGTGATTTTCACCCTTCTCTGTTCTGTTTCCATTGTGGCACTTCACATTGTAAAATGCAAGCAGTAACCCTTTGGCTGGGCTAGTGCAACAGCTCTATTTCATGTATATTGCATCCCAAGAGGCTTATATCACATTTGCCTTCTGAGACATTGCTCATGTGTCTTGTCCTCCATACTACATAGATTCCTATTAACTTCCATCAAAATGACACATCTCTCAGTTGATTTGGACTTTTTCCCCTTATGACTTATAAAATGTAGACTTCGAACATACCTTATCCTAAATCTTTGGGACACATTACATCTCGCAGATGTCAGCTTTGGGAATTATTGTTTCTTTCTATAATCTATATTACATCCAAAGCCAAAACATAAAAATACAAACACTGTACTTTACAAATGTGATATGCTGGTTGACTTTTTCAGGACAGTGTCCTAAGTACTTCCTGTTTTCAAGAAACTTCACAAGATACTTCCTGCCAGAACATCCGAAACACGTGCCTAGTCTGTTTTTAACCTATTTTGCACAACTTCAGTTCTAAGTATACTAGCTAAAAGTAATTTATGGATGCAAGTTGCCATTACTTTTTGTCCCTGTCAGTGTAACAGTAATAAACTCTTGAAAAATTAATTAGTGTTTGTTCTTCATTTGAATACCTACTGAGTCCCCTTCTGTGGCAGATATTAAGTATGTGGCTAGTTACAACAGGTAGTTAGAACAAAAAACAAAATTAGATATGGTTCCTAACATATGGAGCTTATCATCTAGTAGAAACTAGGTTTTGATAGTCATCTTTTCTGATACTAACAAAGACACTGTAAGGGTCTGGTTGAAAGGTTAGTTGTTGGCTTATTTTGTTGGCTGACTCATCCTTTCAAAACTGACAAATAAGTCATGGCAGTGGTTGAAGCTGGACAAGATAAATAAATAACGCAAATTGTTCTTTGATATGCAATAGTCTTTGTTAATGATGCCTGTGTTCCAAATGTAAACATGGAATTCTTACTTCTGCATTGCCCTGAATTAGTTTTTGTCTTTTTTTTTTTTCAGAATACCTTCCTACCTCTTTTGAGAGCAGAGTTTTTCATCCATCTGTGAATTGCTCCATTCCCTACTATTTCTAGTACAATTCTTTGAACATATAGAGTACTCAATAAAAAGTACTGTCTAAAATGCCGGTTATTATCTTTCTGTATTCCTGACTGTACTAGTGAGAAGAGTGATTGAATTATTGGAGGTGGAGGTGTTTTTTTTCAGCCTCATACAAAGCTCTGTCAAAGTGGGCACAATTCTTACCTAGGATACTTTGTCAGGAATCTATATGCCATGTATTAAATTGACTGAGTTTCATATCTCTTAATTTTTTGTGATTCTGTGTTATTGCACAAGGGTGCATTTTTAATTTACTAGTTCCTGTTCATGATACATAATGATTACGTTCATTGTAAGGAGTTGGCCCATGGACATAGCACATCTTAATTCTTTTTTAATGTTTTATTTTATTTTTTATTTTTTAAAATTTATTTATTTATTTTATTTTTAATGTTACATGTCCACATACATGATTCACAAAAATAAATGTGTTTTTGTTTGTCAGGTTTTCCCTTTCTTTCTGTGACTTTTCATTTGATTTACTACAGCCATTAACACAATATTCTGTGTGTTGTATTGAAAGTATCAGAACCCTGGCTGGCTGTAGATCTTAGGCTTACATGCCTTCGTCATTAGCCCTCCTGCCAACATGACACCTATTTGACCTACATTTTTCAGTCTCTCCCAGAAAATGACTCTGAAGTGTGCAAGTGTGTGTGTGTGTGTGTGTGTGTGTGTGTGTGTCTATGTAGTTATGCAGCGTGTCGGTGTGTATGTTTCCTCTTATATTCCTTGGTTTTGACCATATTAATTTGTGTATTTTCTGATCTCCCAGCACAGTTCTGGATGCTTTGGAAAACTCAGAGGAATAAATGACAGTGTTGTTGGCTGTGCAGAAGAGAGCCTAAATAAGATACCTAAAGAATGACTGGAGATTTGTGATCTCAGCTCTCTTGGGACTAAAGTGATATACTGTGAAGTAATGTTAAATCATATTTCCATGGAGGATATACTTATTAATGAAGAATTATTAGAATTGAAGCCTATTTTTCTCTTGATGGAGAGGCCATTTGAGAATATAGGGAACAATGAAATTAGTAAACACCAATGTAGAAATAAAAAGAATAAGTCCAGGTGATGGGATATGAGTTGAAGCAAAAGGTGACAATATATACAGTCAACTTCAAAAACAAGTGTGGACACAAGTGGTGGATGGACAAGATAATAGATGATTTTGACAGGAAACAGCTAGAGCTTATAAATGCTGGGAGCCTCTGTTCATGGTACAGACTGAGAAGATATTGCCTGGAAGTAGACTTATCTAAGTGGACAAGAAGCAGAGAGGTAAAAAGTTATCTGAAAGACAGTCACAAAACCCCCCTTATGGTGTAACAGTTTAGTGTGTGATTGTAGAAGTGAATGAAAAGAGCAAGTGTTGCAGGAGTGAATTTGATGGCAAGAGTGTTTTTATTTCATTAATTTCATTGTGAAATAGGTGCATTTTATATGCATATGACCGTACTCAATATTGGCAATTTGGGGCAGAAGAGTTAGCTCAGTGGTTCCGGCGTCTGTCTTGCAAGCACAAGGACCCGGGTTCAATCCCTGGTAACCACATACAATACTGGGTGTGGAGACTCACGCCCACCAGCAACCAGTACCACATACCACAGTGCCACGTGTGGTGGCTCACACCTGTAATCCCAGCACTCGGGAGGCAGAGGCAGGGGATTGCTGTGATGTGAGTTTGAGGCTGAGCTCAGGGCCAGCCTGAACCACAAAGCAAGACCCTGTCGAAAATATCTAAAAAAAAAAAAAAAATTTTTTTAATCTAAAAAAAAAAAATATATATATATATATATATATATATATATATATATATATATTGGCAATTTGTACCAGTATATGACATGACTTGATTCTCAGTTTTTTGATGGCAATGGTTTTACAGGTTAATTCTTTGGCTGTTTTTTTGGTGAAGTTGACAAGTTTTCTTGACTTAGTGATGCCTATGACCTATGAATAGGGTAGAAGTGGGAACAAAATGAAAACACCATTACTATACTTCCTGTTGCAATAATGCCTTCTCTTGACTTTGAAAGAGAGAATAGAAGTCTCAATGTGTTTTGTAGACCAGTGCTATGTTAAATAGCTGCCATTTTTTACCCTAAGCCTACTCCATTCCAAAGATTGATGGACTGATGTGCAAGAATATGGTTTATAGAATATTTGAGTTTATCTCAAATAAAAGTTGCCATGTACAGGTAAATGCATGGTGTCATTCTAAATAGTTCTGACAGTTCTAGTTATCATTGTTCTCTTGGAATGTTTGTGAGTACTAATTGCACAGTAGATCCTACTGTAGCCCTAAGCTGTAAGAAAATCTTTTGAGTCACAATATTAAAAATGTCTAAAGGCAGCTAAACAGCCTTTGGAAATAAATGAGTCTGCTTTGATTTTTTTACTGGTGACAATGCACAAATCTGGCATTTTCTGATTTGGAAAAGTTCTGAGTCTGGAAATTAAACTGTCAGAGTTGAAAAGTATGGGAATGTGAGGACCAAAAACTGTTTAATCAAAGTACTAGATACTTTTTCAAAAGGGGTAGGAAATAGATTGTCCAATAACAATGTAACTGTGTGCAATGCATCTTTGGAACAAGTAGAGATGGAAGACTAGGAAGGCAAAGAAACTGGAAATTGCTACCCCAGTTATAAATGAAAAGAAAATGCTTCTTTGTTTACTTGATCAGTTATGGCAGACACAACACCAACTCTTACATAAACTTTATTTTTACCTTCAATGAAAACTTTCACTTTTGAAATTCTTCTATAGAACACTTATGCAAAATTCCGTTGTTTCCAAAACACATACGCATCATGGATATCTCATGTCTGTGTCCTTATTTGCACACAAATGTATTTTTCTGTCTTTAAGTTTAATTAATGCTGTTGCTGGGCCAGGGATATAGTTCAGTTGTTCTGGCTCCTGTCTTGCAAATACAAGGGCCCTGGTTGAATACCTGGTAATTGCATACCAATACTGGGTGTGGGGACTCACCCCAGCAGGAATCAGTACCAATTACCACAGTGCTGAGCATGGTGGCTCACACCTGTAATCCCAGCACACAGGAGGCAGAGGCAGGAGGATTGCTGTGATGTGAATTTGAGGCTGAGCTCAGGGCCAGCCTGAACTACAAAGTGAGACCCTGTCTGAAAAAAAAAAAAATAAATAAATAAATAAATAAATAAATAAATAATCCTGTTGCTAATATAAGATAATGGTAATAGATACTGACAGCAAATAATTTATCAATCTTGTAATTTCTGAATTATTAGCAGATACTTGGCACTAGACCATAAACTCTACAGTTTCTGTGAATCATTTTCTAATGGATCTGTATTATATGCAAATAGATCAGTGCTCAGGGATTTATCTGATGGACTGAAAAGACCAGAGTGTGTGTCATTCTTTCTTGTCCTGTGGACTGGGAGAAGAAATTAAGAGAAAAGTAATGACGTGTATACAAGTAGAGATTATCTCAGTTACAAGAGATCCAAACTTCCACGCAGATCATCTACCTTGACATTTTTTTCTCCATTAAAATTTATGTTTCCAGGATCTAATGAACTGTATTCTATACCCAGCTCTATGTATTGTGACGTGTAAGATGCACTCATAAAGCACTTTCATCACAGAAAGAGCATTTCCCTGGTTTTTGAGATGAATATGTGTGCATGGAAATAAGATTTCAAGACTCATAGAAAGACAGTGTGCAGCACTGTTTATAGTTTGCTTTCCTCTCTCTTCTTTGAAGACTGGATGGCTCACTCGCCTCCTTTCAATCACTGCCCTCTATTATTTTTCAGTTGTTATTGCAGATGGGGAGACATTGTTCTGTTTCCTCTCATGAGGGAAAATAAGAAACATTTCACAATATGAGTAAACCAACCAACCAACCATTCTGAAGTTATAGAGCAAAATTTAAGACATGATGCACAACATCGATAACACTGATGATTCTGGAACCATGGCTTCTTGAGAGAATAATTGAGAGCAACTTGGTGCTTACATTTCTATCTCGGATCCTCTCAACAATATTACTACCAATCTTCCTTGGGAGTTTTCAAAGACTCTTAAACCTGAGTTTAAAGCTGTGTTTATCCTTGCTGCAATTTCTACTCTCAAATGAAAGCAAAATTTATCAGTTGTCTGGAAAGCCCCAATAACAAGTTCCAGATATTTGCATTGAGTTCCTGTGGCTCTCCTTAGCTCTAGTAAAATTCAGAGTCATTGTTTATTTGGTTAGGGGAAAGCAAGCACTTTCAACTCAAAAATACAATTTGAAAGCAAAGCCTTACAAGCAGTCTAAAAGTAAATAGGGTAAATAAGGGGGGGGGGAGAATGTCATAGTAATAAAAAAGTAGGAAACAAAACTTACGTATGTAAAGGCTGTGGGATTGTGGGGTTGTGGGGTCCATGGGGGAATGTGAAAAAAGGAGAATCAAGTTGTGTCATATACTGGTACAAGCTCTCAATGTTAAATGTGAGAATGATGTTTACATATAATGTACCAATAAATATTTGAATTTAAAATATTGCTAAACATCAGTTTTACTTCTCACCAGTTATCTAAAGGGTGCTATTAACCCTTTCAGGATTGTGAGCATATAAATCAATACAGTAGCTGTTCATGGTAACAGATGGTATTTTCCTTAGTCACCAACCTGCTCCTTAGGACCTGTCTCATACCTGCCACCATGTAGTATCCACCTGGTATTTATTGAGCAGCTTTAGGAAAAGGAGTGTAGTGAAACATCGAAAAACCCATAGCATGTCGCAAGACTGTGAGCCTTTGTCAGAACTAATAGACTTGTGCACAAAAACCATTGTACATAAAGCAAAATGAATTATGTCTTCCTTTTTCACTCTCACTTCTATTCATCCATCATTTTTTTGAGGAACCAAAATAAACTAGATTTTGTGTTATACTCCAGAGGAACACAGATAAATGGTTTTCTTCCTTCTTCTCTAGACATTGGTTCTCTTCTTCCCATCACTTATAGCCTTTTTTGTTATAATCTTTCCTTAGTAGGGGCTCATGAACCGTAACACTTGGGAGGACGGGACAGCCCAGAGATTCTGGTTCCTTGCAGCTTAGATTCTGGGTTAAAATGAATGATCGGCTTCAATGATATCATAGATGATAACAAGTGGTACAAATTCTTCTTGTTTTTCCTTACAAAAATATATCATCTGTTCAAATTAATGTAAAAAAGAAGCCATCAGGTAGTGGTCACCTACTGTTCAGTTAGTCAACTTTTATTGGGAGAGAAAAGCAATGGGGATGTTGCTATTAAAATAGTAGTAAGAGTGATAGTATTTTGAATGGGGTAATCGGAGTGGCTTGCCAACTTTGCATAACTCATTTTGTTATAAAGAATCCATATTCAGCTTGGTGTGGTGGTGCATATCTGGAAGCCCATCTCCAGAGAAGCTAAGCCAGAAGGGTTGCTATGACTTCTGTGCCTGCCTGGGCTACATAGTGAGTTCAAGGCCAGCCCGATTTGAGACCCTTTCTCAAGATTGAGTTAACAAACTGTCCTTCCTATCACATTGTTTAATAAACTGGACACAATTTCCTGTTCATATATTCTAATGAATCTAATCCATAACAAATTGGCTGCTAGCATTTTTACTTCGATAGTATTTTCTTTTCCCTCTTTCCTTTCCTTCTCCCACCCTCCACACTCTTCCCCGTCCCTTTTTGTCCATCTCATTCTTTTTTCCCTGTGTCTGTACATCTCTGTTTCTCTTTCTTTCTTGTACTAGAGATTGAAACAAGGGCCTTACCCTGGGCTATATTCTCAGTCCCTGACGATTTTTAGAAAGGACTTCATCATTGCTTTGCTCAGGCTGGGCTCACACTTGCAATCATCTTGTCTCAGCCTTCCAAGATGTTAGGATTTTATATGTGTGCCACTATGCCCAGCTACAGCCACTTGTTGTTGTTATTATTGTCATTTAATTTTGAGACAGTGCCTCACGAAATTGCCTAGTCTTATCTTGAGCTTGCTGTATCCCTGCTTTGTGCTCTCTTGCTGAGCTGCAAGGATCATACAAATGGGCTACGGTGCCCATCTTACTCTTGTCTTGTTTATCAACAAATCTCCAAGTTGAATTCTATTGGTTTATGTCAGTTCTTAAATATGTTTCCTGTGTTTTTGACATCACCTTATTGAAGAACTTGAAAAGTTTTGATGTCTCTGAAGTCTAAAGATTGTGGTAAACAATAAACACAGGCATTGAAATTTATCAGGATACCTGATAATGTTCATATGGCTGTGATTCTACATAGATGAGATGTAATCGTGAAGAGCCTTGGGCTGTGCTAGATGATGTCAGTGGGGGCTGTCCTTGTTTACAGCCTGGTGGGGAAGGGGGAAGTGTTTCACTCACACCCATTTGTCTTAAAAGTGTAGTGAACATAGGCATTAAGAATGGATGCCTCTAGTTTCACTGTCAGTCATCAATAGCCTGAGAGGGAAGAAAAATAAATTAGATTTTAAAATCTTTTCAGCTGAAAACCTCAGTGACTCCTCTGGTCCTACAAAGAATGGAATACATTGAAAGAAATAGAGTTGTTTTGGAGGAATGTACTTTTAAAATGAAGAAAACGGTCATAGAAATAGGCTTAAGTTTTGGAGGGCCTTCCCTTTAAATGGTGATGGCTTGCTCTGTGAAGAATGGATATGGTTCTGGGGGGACTGCTGGCCTCCACCCTTCCTGGAATAGAGCCCTGTCTGTCCATTTATACATCCTTCAGACTGGAAGGTATCAGGCAGATTGTGTAAGTTGAAAGGAACAGGCTCAAAAAAGTTAACCTATGAGGAACTCCTCACCTTATCCCATGGGCTCAGCTCAAGCCAAGCCTCTATTTCCGCTTTTATTTTCTGGTCAGGATACAAACTGGAAAATAAAATGGGCCTTTAAGGATAACTGCCCCACTGGTAGATTCACTAGTGACAATTTAAAGCAAAACCAATTTTAAGTTAAAGTTACTTGCCTTTTCCCTCTCTTTCTCATTCCTCATCTTTTCTTCTCTAATTCTAAGTGTAGGAAATAAAGATATTTGATCAACAGTTTAGCTTATAAGGCTTGTATTTCTGTGCTTTTCAAGACAATTTCTGTTTTGCGAAAAGGACAATAGGAATACAGAGGGGTTAGATTTAGTCTTTGGAAATTTATAATGAATCATAGTGTACTTTTCAGTAATTAAGCTTATGAAGCAGTACCCATGACATCTTCTCAAAGCCATTGTGACCCCTTGATTTCCACTAAACATTAGGCACTCATGGTGGTATTTGAGGCATGAGTTGGGGCCTGCTTAGGTCACTGGCACTGCCCTGCCCAGGTCAGCATTCCCCTTGGAAGCAGGAGCCTACTGCAAAAGCAGGAGTCTTCCAGATACCCTGAGTCAGGGCTCAGTACAGCTCAGAGATCAAGGAATGTGCAGCAAAAAGCAGAAGGAAATGCCTTTCTTCACAGAGCTTTCAGGGGACAGGATTAGAGACTGTAAACATGAAAATAGCCTCATTAAAATTTCACATCTTATCTTGGGGATGAGTTTTTATCAAAGGACAACTTGGCAGTCACTGGGAGGGGGTGGATTGATTGGAATGTAAGTGACAATGAAATGATGGTGTTTTTTTCTCCCTCATTTCAAATGTAAATGAAAGTTCTTTGATTCTTAGGAAATGTAGCTATAACTCTGCCTCCCATCCTGGCACAGAGAAATGTCCCTCCTGGGATATCTTCTCTTGTAATCCACAAACTGGTGGGTCAGTAAAGAAATCAAAGCTGTCGGGGTTTCTTGATCAAGACAAGCAGTGTATTCCTTGAAAACAGGAATACTTTGAACAGCTTGTTTATTTTCAGATCTGGTGTATCTTGAAATACTTTTAAACAAAATGAATGATCTTCCTCAAGCAGGAGCATGGGATCGATCTACTGAGCCCGTTCCTTCCTTGTTTCTGTGCTTCTCTTGCCTTCATTGCTGGCTGAAAATTTACTCTTCCCTCTCCTGTTCCTGTGCCCCTGGTCTAGCATTTCTCTTCCCGTTGGGTGGTCCTCCACCCCTGCTCTGCCTTGCTCTTTATGTCCACACAGATTTCACTCCTGCCTGCTTATAAACTGACTCTGCATCCTGTCTATACAGGAAAAGAAACCAAGGACTGTTGAGATCAGAACATGCTCACGTCCTCTGTTTATGTCACTCACACAAAGATGGCACCATGGCCTGCACTCAGTGGATGCATGGGATGAGCTAAGCAATGGCTCAGAGAAGGGTGGATAAATGGATAACTGTAAAGATGTACAGGCCAAGTACAAAGGTTGTCCTCTGTAAGATCCCAGATCAGTCTACATTTCTGTTTACCTTCATGCATTTACATATTTCTTTCTGTATTTGTAAGGAATGGTCTTGTATGAAAACTTCTCTGCCAAAATTATGTTATGAGGAAACAAGCCTTCACTACATCCCATAAACTGCACAAATTGCTCAAGCTGTAAACTTCATAGGTTCAGCTCTGTGACTAGATCATACCACTCTGCTCTTAGACTCTAAATGTTTACAGATATTTTTCTGGTCATGTTCTTGGAGCCCTTCACCCAGTCATGAATACTATATATTGTTATGGTTTAGATCTAAAATGTCCCACAAAAGTTCAGTGTTTTTGGAAGGTGAATGGCTTATGAGGCCTTTTGCCACTGAGGAGGTCTGTAGCTAAGTATGCTATTACGAATTGGAGGTGGGTCACAGAGTGTGACTTGGAAGGATATATCATCCCCCCTCTCTTTTTTTTTTTTTTTTACTTCCTGTCCGTAAAGGGATGAGCAAGTATCTTCCCCCAGGCTTTTCCACCATATTGTGTCTCTCTTGGAGCCGGTGGACTTTAGACTGAAACACTGGAAACATTGACCAGAATATCTGCTCCTCTTTTAAGTCACAGATGTTGAGTGTTTCTCTAGTGAAGAGAAAGTAATTAATTCACATACAACACATACACATACACAAACATACAGTCCCTTGGGCCTTATGATGATGCTGTGGTATTTGTACTAACTCCTCACAGTTGCTTAGGACAAGGAAGTAGTTTACAAACCAGTACAGCATAATTCCTGAGAGCCCAGACCCTGGAACAGACTGCCTGGATCCAAATACTGGTTCTGCCCCTTATAACTTGGTAAACACAGCCAGGTGACTATTTCCGTGCCACCATTTGCTCATCTAAAAACAACATATGTAATGATAGTGCCCACTTCCTAGGCTTTGAAAAGTAACTATGTTAGTGTCCAGAGCACTGAGAGCAAACTCTAGCACCTGACAAGGGCCATACCTGGGGACCTGCTCCAGAAGAAGACTGCTCCAAGCCCCCCACCCAGTACTTACTACTGCCTCAGTACACCACTCACTTATGAATCCAGCATGCCAGTGAGCATAAATGTGCTAACAGGTACTATGATAATCAGTGGGAGATGAAGAGAGAATAAAATAGACACATTTCCTTCCTTTATCAAGCTTAACTTTTATCAGCAGAAGCAAGAACAAAGAAAGCATTACATGCACGTGTGCGCGCGCGCACACACACACACACACACACACACACACACACACACGCACTAATGAGGGGCCCTGAGATGATGCTAAAGGCACTAGAGATGGAATAACAAAGCTAAAGGGAGAAGGAGAGCCCAGGTAGGGTGGGAAGGGAACTGAAAACCCAGGAAGGGGAAAAGACCAGTTGTGCACAAGACTGAAAAGACATCCAGGACCAGCAGGGCCGGTTCCTAGTGATAAGGGATTTGGCGTGTTTGTTTCATGAGAGCAGGTGCAGCAGGTGAGACCCGTGTGGTAGAGAGGAGCTATATTCACTAAAACCAGCCTGCTCTGCTTATATTTCCTTCAGAATTAAAAACAAACAAGCTGCTTGGACTACTCTTTAATTTGATAGGCACAGATAGAGCCCTAATTTTCCTTGTCATCTTTTTAGTAAAGTTTTGAAAAAAAAAAAAAATACACACCAACACAAGACATCTGCCTACCTTTAGATGAGGTTCTGATTAATCCAGTTTTAATCCATCTACCTAATTGTGCTTTGCTATTTTCTTTTTCTTTATCCTCCAATTGCTCCACTGGGTAGGGGGTCTGGAGGGCAAACACATTCATTATATTGCCAGCAAATAAGATAGGAATCACACTGCAGGGGACAAAATTAAATTTACAGCTTTCCCTTGTACATGTCATAAACTATTGATTTAACACCAGAGCAAAAGCTGCAGTGAGAGGGCAAAACTGCAGTGCAGAGCAGGGCTGTGTTTGGGGGGAAGGTCAGCAGTGACTGCTGACTATCTCAACTCAGACACCTGAGAGTAGCTTGGCCCCACCCAGAGGGTGAAGGGCTGGAGACTTGGTCGTAGGTCACATGAGCAAAATTGCTATTGAGGATCATCCCTCGATAAGCTGTGTTTACTTCATGCCTGGACCAAACATGAGGTGAGCACTCTGGAAAGAATAGGTTCATGTTGGTTACTCTCAAATCTTAGAGGCCCAATGGTTATAGTGTTACAAAGAAGGAGTCGGGCTGAAAGAAGAAAGACTGACAAAAGTCACAGCTGATAAGTGAGAGGATGAGTTCTCTTTCTTTAGGAAGCCTTTCCTGATCCCTTGGCCCTAGTTTATTACACTCCCTGACACACAAACTTCCTGACACCACAGCCTGGGGATGGAGTCTATTCTCTAATTATCAGCCTCTCTAAGGTAAGGGCTCCTTGAGGATAACACCTTGTCATGTTCCCACTTATGTCCAAAGTGACAAGGATCTGACATATAAAGATTTCCCACAGGTATGAGTTGAATTAGTCATCTCATGTCATTTTCAAAGGGGATGGGATTACTTAGTAAAGCATCTTTTCAATCTCCATATTTTTACCTGAAAATGTGTTCTTTCGCTCTACTTATTTAGTTTAGTGTTTTGCACAATTCTTATATAATGGAGTAAAGCATGAAAAGGAACCCATAGGCCTAGAATCCAAATGCTTATTGCTATTCCATGTGGCTCTGTCCACCCTCAAGGGGTTTAGTGAGTGTTAAATAATCTGATTGTGGAAAACAGATGTTACCCCTTCGTGACATTTTAAGTTAGTAAACAGGACGGGGACTTAAGAAGCATGGTGCACAGTTGGGTTAAAAAACACTCCTGTCCAACCTTTGTGTAAATATTTGTCGTGTTGATGATTCAAATGACCTAACTAAAACTGAGAATTCAACAGACACAGTGTTAAAATGCAGAACAAAACTCATTAATGCCTTGAAACTTTTCTACCAAACTTTAACCTCAGCTACAAATCTGGCTAGGTAACTGAGAGACTCCTTGGAATGCGTGTGTGGGATTCTTATTTTCAGATGCTGAAGCAGGTTGAAGTGCATATGCGTGGCTTGCTTCATGTTCTCTCTGTCTGTCTGTCTGTCTGTCTCTCTCTCTCTCTCTGTCTCTTTCTGTCTCTGTCTCTCTCTCTGTCTCTTTCTATCTCTGTCTCTCTCTCTGTCTCTTTCTGTCTCTGTCTCTCTGTGTCTCTCTGTCTCTGTCTCTCTGTGTCTCTCTCTGTCTCTGTCTCTCTGTCTGTCTTTCTTTCTCTCCCCCGTGTTTGTTCCTCTTCCCTAAACTGCTTCTTTTTTTCACACAGTCTCCAAAACTTCCTGTCTCCTGCTGTCCCCAATGAGAATGATTAAGCAACAAGTTCAGGGGTACTGGGAACATACAAGCCTTCCTTCAACCAGTCTGTAACAGTTACTTTTGGTTCTGTCTGGGGAGAAGCTTAATCAGGTGAACAAAGGGTAGAACTGGGCAAGAACTAGAGGTCACATGGATGCATTAAGCCATCCTATTGGCCAGAGCCACACCCTTGGAATCCAAAACAACGACAGCATGAAAAAACAAACCACATGAAATATCTCTCTCACATACACACACACACACACACACACACACACACACTCCTCCATAGACAGAAAAATGAAGTGCAAAAAGTAGTACGCTAGCAGGAAGGCTAATATTTTTATTCCTTTTGGACAAAGTTCAGATATCTCAAGTAATTCTTTAGAAACGTGGCATTAAAATGTGGGGTAGTTCATATTGCACAATGTGCTTGGGGTTTAGCATGATAAAAGCCAGAATCTACACTGATTCATTGCATTAGCAGTAGGAGCTACCATTTGTGCATTAATAAAATTGTGATAGACCTAAATTAGAACCCATGACATTTGTAAAGTGAGACATGCCATGGAGAGATTAGTTTATGGCAAATTATAAAAAAGAATAGTTTCCCAACTCTGTACAAAGTGAACCTTAATGATGGGGGCTGTCATTTGACACAGGCTTCACAGTCTCCTAACATTATCAGAGAAACATTTGAACATAACTTTGGACTCTGTATCTTCCTATTTTTCTGGTTAGGGCCAGATTTTTAGAAGTTCTTTTAGGAACCAGGCCGCTTTTTTAAACTGCACAGATTATGGAATATCACCAACATCCACCCAGGCACAAGAAATCCATACAGCCAATCACAGAATTCTAAAAAACAATTCCCTAAGACCACTTATTACCAGCCACACGAGGCTGTCTAAGATTTTAGTTAGGAGAGCTATAATTTACTACAGACTAGCACTAGAATTCATTTTCATATGCCAAAATGCTAATGAGAATGTGCAGAAAGAACCTTTGTCTCTATGGGCAGAAGAGGCGGCAGATCCATTAACGTTCCTTCTTTTCTGCCCTACTTCCCCTTCATTTTCTTTTCTGCTCGGGGGTGAATTATTTTGACATGATTATGCACTCTCTTTTCTCCATCCAAATTCACTATTCCCCACTCTCTTCTGCCAGTCTCCATTTATTCAGTCTTTATGTATACGTGTTTGTTTGTGTATGTGTTTTAGAACTTTTCTAAGTAAATGCTTCTCAAAATAGATTCAATAAAGTACAAGCTTCACATCCCTGCTATGCTTGACATAGGCCCCCAATTGTTTGTGGAAAGAAATGCTGTGTCATTTCTTTTTGATACGTGAACACTTCACACTGATGTTATTTGATGTTCTTCAATAATATTTTTCGGCACTGAATTCATCAATGAGACAGTTGGGAGTCTCAGTTTTGTCTATTGTGACTTTCTTGGCAATTAGCATTCCTGGTGTGGGGGTAGGAAGGGAGGCCCAGGCCTCTGGGTTGCTCTTTAAATCCACGTCATCACCATTTCTAACACCCGTGCTGCACTTTTGAAGCTGACCCAATCACCCTGTGGCAGAATGGTCATAATGCTGCTGAGTGGACCACGTGATCTCAGAGGGACACACTCACCGCTGGATGTGTGATGATGCTTTTAGCCTAAATATATGGAGCAGAAACACACATGTGGTTTTAGTTTACTCTTTGACTACAACTTAACTTCCTATTTACAGACAAAGACAGAACTAATCATTTTCACTGTAATATTTCTGAATACTAGTATAAAATAACTACCATGTGTTCTCATGGAATATATGAGTATGTTCTTCAGAAAATATTATCTCATGCTGTTCTTACTGAATTATGTGCAATACTTCTTGCTGTCTCACTGTAGTGATGAAACATAAAAGAAAAGCTTGCATGTTCCTTCTTTCCAAAGTATATTCTAAAGTGAATTTTCTAATATAGCCACTACTGGGCACAAGAGACTCTTTAAATTTAAAATAATTAAACCAAATAAATTGAAAATGTATTTCATCACTTGCAGTAGTTATTTTTCAAGTACTCAGGGGCTGACTATGGTATTAGCTAACTTTTTAAACTCCCTGCCCTTACAGAAATTTCCTTTGGAAAACATGGGAAGAATTATTTTGTAAATGTTACTTGTGGAGATACTTCTTCTGCTTAATAAAAATACAAATTCCCAGCCTCCCACAAGACCTAGTAGAACACAATTCTGAGATGTGGCCTTAAAATGTGCATCTTAACAAATTTCTCAAGTGTTTCTCATGTGCAGCAAAGTGTGACATTGCCTCATGGAGTACATCTTCGTGTCCATTACACATGCAGGCACCACACCCTGCAATGGCACCTAATACATTTTACTTGAAATGCTTCATCCCTTGCTTACTTCCATTTTGTTATATTCCCTTTCTATATTTTGTTCTTTGAGATATATCTTGTAAATAATGGGCATGAGGAATGTTATTATTTAATGGTTTGGTTGAAGTTGCTGGCAAGAATCTTTCTCCTTCCTACCTCCAATGATGGCAGCATCCAGAACAACCAGATAAAGACGTGCTGAATGTAGAGAAGCCTGAGGAGACAGGTTTCACTGGGTTATACATATATCAATAAAATTTCCACTGAAAGCCTCATAAATCATGAAGCCCTTCAGACATTCAGTGCTGCCCTTTTTCCTTTTGTCACTTCTATTGTCAGCGACTATTACTGTCGCTCTAAGTTATAACAAAAACTAGTCACAGTCTCATGGATGAAGGGGCTCTTAGAAATAGCCTTCTTCTTCTTGCTTGAGTTGTGTAAGTATCATCACAGAACAGTCATCCACCGCAGGGTTTCACACCCTGCCCAGCCAAGAGAATCATCCTTGGTCTTGGGTCATGACCAGAAAGTTCCTCAAGCAACTCTGAAAATCTGCAAGAGTTGCAAACCACTAATCCTGGCTGAAACAGATCAGTTTTATATCCCCTTAAATTGCCTTTTGAAGCTGCATACCCAGTCATTACAAAGGCCTGAGTATATTTCCCTTATAGAGAGTTGAATTTGGCTTCCAAGCTCAGTCTACGTGTCTCAGTGCTCCTCTTCAGGCTCCCACATACTTAATTCTGTGTCTGATGGTCCTTTCACATAGCACACTTGAGACCAATCACCTCCTTCCAGAGCCGCCTTTCCTATGTCACATCCTGATGGTGACACAGGAGAGCAAGGCCTGGCTCCCCACTTAAAATGTGAGTTCGTGTTCTCTAAAATAGAAGACTGAATTTTAGGAATGACCAATGGAGGTTTGAGTAGGAAAATTTTATTGAGAGAGAAAGCTTCTGCCTAAGAGAGACAGCAGGGGAAATCCAGAAAGGTGGGAGACTCACTCACCTCACTTTTCAGAGGGCTTTTATGGAACAAAGCCATGAGGTGAGGTGGGTTTAAGGTGGGGGCTTCCAATAAGATTCAAAAGAAATGGGCAAACCAATGGAATTATAACAAGTACAGTTGTTTAAGCAATCTTGATCAAATGGGGTCCAATGAGAAATTAAGTCATATAGGGTCCTCCTTCCATCAGGAGTCTCTTCCAGGTTGGCCAGATTCCTGGCCCTTTGTTGAAGGAAATGAACAATTACCACATTCCTGGGAAGGTAGGAGGAGAGTCTAAACCATGACTCCCCACTGATTTATTCAGGAGAATGAAGCCTTAATTGGTCACTGTTTTCCAGGATTTTTCTGATGTCCTTGACCTTTGGTAACAGTCTCCTTTCTTGTGAGTTTTCTCCAAGGGCCTGCCCTGTCTGTCTGCCTGCCATATTTCTAACTAGCTTTTCTACCTATACTAATGGCATCTTAGTTTTTGATAACCATTTGATTTTAGGTATGCTAGTGGTCCCATCATTGTACTAATCTCTCTCTTCCAAAGAGTTTCTAGTTTGCTGGTGCTGTTTTTAAAGGCACCACTCTGAATCATCTGTTGATTGTTGGTAGAACTTGACTTAATTCCTAATAACCTAATTCCTAATAACTCACAGTATCCTCATCACATCACACTTCCTGCACTGCAAACTTTCCTACTGTGCACTGCTGTTTACCATATCACCCTACCGCAGTCCCAAGTATGGGCATTGTTAATTTTGCTCTTGTTTAGATCAATGTTTAAGTACACAGATAGTCAGCCTTCCCTCCTCCAACTCCACACCAGACTAGAAAGGTTTTATGCGACTTTCCACGTTCTTTTACAAACTTTCAATATTTTGTCACTGATACCACTCTCTTCTTTTACAAGCAGTGCAAACTGCTCTGATGAGCTCAAACACGAGTCAATTACGGAGGTCCCTTTTCCCTTCTTTCATTTTCTTTTCTGCAGTGTGGGATTACAGGTTTGCCTTCTCCTGCCTGGAGACTCTAAATGAGACCTGAAGAGAACTGAAATTTTCACCAGTGTCCCAAATCACCGTTATTAAGTCCAAAGAGCACATCCTGTACAGGAAAATTACAGCGGCATATGGGCAGCCCTCTGCACTTCATATGCTATCCATCACATTACAGAGCCCTGCCACATGTTCCTGAAGCGACCAGGGAAGAACTTGGCTCAATGCTTGCTGAGTAGGGCCTCTTAATATATTTTACAGCAAACAGTTTTGCAATTACTGTGGGCTTCATGGACCCAGCTGATATTTGAGTTTTTTCTTCACAAGCCTGTAGAAAATATCCATATGACACAAAGATAATCAATTAAAAGCAATTGAGAAGGATCTAGAAAAAGAAAGCAAAGGGTTTACTGGTTATAAATATTGAAGGAAAAGCGTAACTCTTCATTTAGATAGTGTTTATCTTAGGTAACTTACACATATGTATGTTTATGTAGATAAACATATTTCTCTACCATCATCAAACATTAATTATCATGTCAGGCAAAATTCTAGATACTACAAGGTTACATATAAACCTTGTGTCTACTCTCATGAAAGCAGTGCAAACTGCTCTGATGAGCTCAAATACGAGTCAATCATGGAGGTCCTTATTCTCGTGAAAGAGAGTAGACACTGAGAATAGATATTAATCATGAAGCCTTAGGAACAAACCTGAAATTATAACTACCACAGAACTGTATGGTGGTAAGAGGGTCAATAGAGTGAGTTTTGTCTTAACCTGATAGATAAAGGTGTTTTTATATAAGTGACAGTTAAACTGAAACCTGTGGCAGTGTACTGCAAAAATTTTTGTACAATAAACCCCAAATACTCATATATTTGTGTATAAATTCTCTCTCTCTCTCTCTCTCTCTCTCTCTCTATATATATATATATATATATATATATATATTTATCTGTTATTTTTTTTCTTTTAAAACCCTGAAATATCCATCAGTGGTGATCACTACTGATGGATATTTCAGTGTTTTATAACAGATATAATTTAAAAATTGGGAGAATACGTAGAAATCCAAGATCTAATTTATTCCTCCCTGGTCCCCAAAGGACTGGCTTGCATATCTCATAGGTGGCCACTTTGGAGACAGTTGAGGATACTAACAGCTGCTGAGGAAAAGTGGTTAGGGAAGAAAGGATAAATATCAAGTCTTTAAAGAAGGAGGTGATGAGGCATCCTTGAGGAGGTGAGATGGGCCCAGTATACTTGAATGGGGATCAAGAGAAGACTATCACTACTGGGTGGAGCAGCTTAGGCTTCAGATTAGAAATGGCACATAGTATCCAAGACTGATTTACCTACAACCGATGAGGAGCTCTGATGTGTTTCATCATTGGGAGAGAAGTTCCAAGTTTTGTAACTATTTTACCTAATTGTGAAGAATGAAGGTTGAGAGTACAGGTTGGGGCAGTGGACAAGCCACTTACAATAAATTGAAGATATCTACAATATTTTTGTGTTCAAGATTTGTTATTAAAATGCCTTTCTAAATTAGTCTAAGTGCAGAACAAATAGCATAACAGGTGTAATTGAATCTTTGGTCTCTTAGTTGCTCAAGGTAAGCCAGCATAAATTTTGTGATTGATAATTATCCATAATTGATAATTATGCTTTACTGTCTTTAAGTAGTTTATTTTCCATAATAATCTGCTATGAGCTATATAAACTCAGGTAACCGTTTGATCTGTTTACACTGCAAGTTGTTGTTACAGGTTGTTCTATATGAACTATTTGGGAAGATTTGTCAATTTTTTGGAAATGAATGAACAAAGATTTATAATGCTTAATTTGTGAGAACTCTAGTTGCTCAATTGGTTTTGATCATTTAAAACTAAGCTTTTTTGTGACAATTTTATGTAAAACAATTTGGCATACAATCTAGTGTTTTTTCCCTTTCTTTTCTTTTTATGTAACAAACATACTAGATATTGCTAGCCAAAGTAATTGTTCTGTAGGTGCTGAAAATGATAAATTTCAACAATTTCTTAGTTAACGCCAAAGATGTAAAACTACATTTAAAGAAATTTTATAATATTCAATTAAAAGGTCCCTAGGTTGAGTTCCTTTTCCCCCTGGAACTAATTTTCAACCCTGAGTGAATGAAGAGTGATAAGCAGTCTAATTGATCAAATACTGATGCTAATTTAAATAATATAATAGCATAAAAACAGCTTTCTCAATGATAAACACATTATACTCACCACCTGCGAAAATGATTTTATTCTTCTGAATTCTATCCACTGTTTGTTTTATATATAATTGTTGTTTTATTAAAATGAAAAAGAAATTTACACTAGTACTGGAGTTGGGAAGATGGAGTATAGTGTAAGGCAAATGGATGATTTGGGCATTTTAAGATGATCTTCCATCTTCTTAGTCACTGAAATCATGATTGGGAAATGGGTGGGACCTTTGCAGCACCAAAGCTATTTTCATTCTTATTGAGTTCTTCTGCCTGGTCAATTTACTGAAGAGACAACACAGTTTGATAAGTCATCTTTTCTTTGGAAAATGCAAGCTCTCCATAGCATGTGGCACATTTTTGAGCCATTATTCTGGAGAAACCCTGAAGAGCTGCACTCCTAAATATGGAAACTCTCTCATTTTCTTTCGTTTTTGAGACCAGGTCTCTCTCTGTAGTTCAGGCTGGCCCTGAGCTCAGCCTCAAACTCACATCACAGCAATCCTCCTGCCTCTGCCTCCTGAGTGCTGGGACAAGAAGTGTGATCCACCATGCCCGGCACTGTGAGTCTCCATGCCCAGTATTGTATGTGGTTACCAGGGATCGAACCCGGGCCCCGGCACCTGCAAGACAGGCGCCGGAACCACTGAGCTAACTCCCCTAGCCCTCTCTCATTTTCTTAAGAGTTGAATTGAGTCATTCAATCATGTAGGTATAGTCTGAGACATCCCTTTGCAGTTTGGGGGATGGATGGGCTGAAGTGGGTGATGGGTAAAGAGGCTCTTTGACTTTGGAGGAACTTCAGCAGAACATGAAATCAAACTCCAACAACTTGTGCAGCCCCACTTACAGGGGTTTTAAGAATTAAGTTTCATTTGATTTCTTCTACTTAGTATGCTTGTATAATCAATTAATTGATTGATTTGTGGTGCTGACAATCAACTCTAGGGCCTAGCATATTTTAGGCAACCATTACATCACTGAGCTCTACTTCCAGACTTTGTTTATTTTGGGGGAAACAATTGTGTTTTCAGTTTAAACATATTTCTAACAAATACAGTTCTTTTGTGCAATACAAAATGTATCCTCAAAACTTTTTATAATATCATGAGAAAATAAACACTGATACTACAACAGTCAAATTACTTCTTATCTTCTATGTATTTATCTGTAGAACTGATAATACACTGGGAGACTCTTTAAAATAAAAAAACATCTCGTTCTTCACAGCATATAAATAAGTGAATACAGAGACAGGGTTTTAGTCCTTGATTTTTGGCTGCTGTGCTTATAACTTTAGATAAGTTGTACATGTGCATATTTCTAATGAATTTTATTTGTGGTTTTGTACTCTGGTTTTGGCAGTTAAGTAGATTGTTTTGATGACCTCTGGATCTCCTGAAGGTTCCAAATCCTAGGACCTGTTGTTCCAGATGCCGCCATTAGAACTTCTTTTAAGTAAGATCAGGTACCTTGGAGCACATCCATGATCCCAACTACTCAGGAAGCTAAACAGACTATTCACAAGTTGTATGTTAGCCTGGCAACAAAAGGAGACTCTGTCTCAAAAAGGGGTTGGGGGTTCATCTGTGTAAGAATATCAACCATTTGGTTTCTCTCTGGGTATCAGGAGGTGTACAATAATAAGTCTGGTGCATAGGTCTTGCTCATTAAATATTTGTTGCTCTCAATTGTTACCAAAAAAATATGACCCGAATGAAGAACCTTCACCTGGTAACCTTTTAAGCTAATAATCAGCTCAGCTTAATGCAGCTGAGGCCCAGCAGAAGTGAAGCTGTTGAGGGAGAGCAGAATCTGGACGAAGAGAACAGATTCTGAAACTGGATCCTAGGCACTCACCACCCCATTAGTTATTAGCTCTGCAACCTTGAGACCATGTCTTAGCTTAATTTCTGTTTTCCAGAATGAAGATTTCTAAGGAACATGGGCCCCCATTCAGATAAAGTGCAAAGGGATTGTTAGGAGGCTTGTAGGGAATGAGTGAGGCATGGATGGCACCTAGATAGGTGCATGGCATACAACGAACCCTTGACTTCT
Source organism: Petromus typicus (assembly GCA_004026965.1). Classification (NCBI taxonomy): domain Eukaryota; kingdom Metazoa; phylum Chordata; class Mammalia; order Rodentia; family Petromuridae; genus Petromus; species Petromus typicus. The sequence continues at coordinate 24,846 of PVIR01013533.1, forward strand.
ACTGCTTGTGAATGATGGAATGTATTTCAAGTCTAAAGAATTCAGACAAGCCCCTCAAAAGTTTTAGTATTTTGAATTTTTAAAACATCTTCACATTAAAATATCTTTTGCTGCTGGAGCTTATGTCAGATCAGATCTTGTCTAGGAACTAATGCTTGATAAAGAAAAATAAAGCATGTTCTAAACTGGTACTGAAAAAAAGTAAGTAGTTCTAAGGTAAAATTCAAACAGATCAGATAAATTAAAAAATAATGAAAAAACATTGAAAAGAAATATGTCTATTTTTTATTATTTTGTACTTCAACTAATTGCTGGTCTTTTTGATTAAAGTCATGTGCCACTTTTGGGTCCCTCACTTTACAAGGAATGTGTAACCCTCCATGTAGTTAGAAGCAAGTGTCTGGCATTTGGTGAAGTGGGAGTGGAGGGAACTTCCGTAGACACTATCCTAATCAGGAATGATAGGGAGTCTGCTGTCTGCCAGGACAGCTGATGGTTTGATTTTTACAAACAAATTCTGCAACATGCCAGGCACTGTGCCCACTTGGGTTCCATGGCAAAGTCAGATTTCCTAGGTCTCCTCTGTCCCCACCCCTACCTCAGTCGTTATGCACCTGATGAAAGAAAGTGAATTAATACAAGAAAAGATAAGTCACATATTTTGGTGTCTGAAAAAGAGGAAGCTAACTCCCCTAGGCAGAGTCACACTGAGTTACGTGTGGTTTCTCTTAGGTCTTGAGGTCCCTGAATGTAATGCCTCCTTTCTGTGTAATAGCCATTGTTACTTCTTGCACTGAACTAACCCTGCCACACTCTTAAAAACTCAGTTCACACGTTACCCTTTCCTACTCCACACTCTTCACCTCTACTCAGATTGGCAAATGAATTCCCTCTTTCTAACTGGTCAGGACTGCTCATATTTCTCTGTTAGTCTATTGTAGCATTCATAAATTATACTTCACTAAATGATGAAAGCTTCATGCAGATGACTTTAAAATTAGTCCTTATATTCTTGAGGCCTACTTTTAGGCCTAATGGAAGGAAGAATACTGAAACAACCAGATTTTATCTACCTAGAGGGCTATGAAGGGGTGTATTTCTTGTTTCTTTGCATCTATGATAATTCTGACTTCTTGCTATTAGTTTTTTTTTTAAATCAAACTCTTAGCTCTGAGCTTCATGAAGTCTTCATCTATTTTTCTCTATTTCTAGACATTTTTGGCCACTCTTTTTAAAATTGATAATAGAAATAGTATTTTCATATATCATTCTGTTACTATGTCATTAGAATTTGAATTATATCATGTAGGGAATTCATTCATATTAAAAATGCTGTGGTTGACATGTTTAAATATAGTTCTCTATTCTGAAGATTTAAGAGCTTTGATTTTATTTAACATTTCAGCTTGCTATATATTAATTGGAAATAATAGAATAGGATTTATATAGTTTCAGTATTTGAAGATAGAGTTAATGATAATTATGATACATAAATCAAGTATCTTTTAAAAAACAAAACAATAAAAAGGAACTAAATCATTTGTATTAGTTACCCAGAAATCAAGCATCTAAGAATATTAAAATCAATAGAGAAAGATGCAAAAAGCAATTATGAAATAATAGCTAGGATCCATTAAAAAGGAAAACAGTTATCTATTTTATAAACTAGACATATATTTATACTTTAGAAGTTGAAGCAAAAGTAATTTGTTTACTAACATAAACTCTAAGCCTTGATTTCTTGTGTTTAATGGAGGCGATTACTAAACTCAGGCCCCTGCTGTGAGAAGAAAACTTGTGAAATTCGAACACACTCATGAGGTCAGAAGAGCATAATTTACCAATTAAAATGCACTAAGTGGCTTTAATTTAGTCTGCATAGTTTTGAATCAGTTTATTCTTCATTTCAACATTTTATAAGCTAACTAATAATTGAGTGTGTTAATTGATGTGAGATTAATGAATACAGTCATTGCTTTTTACTTACATAACATAATTGAGTAATAGTCAATGTTGGGGTTAGATATTTGTGTCTGCCTAGTGTGTGTGTGTGTGTGTGTGTGTGTGTGTGTGTGTGTGTGTGTGTGTTCTTTGATAGGATGTGGATGTGCAAGAAACTTTCATAGCTATCTCTCAGCTGCTAAAGTCTGCATGTGTATAAAAAAATGCTTCCAGTCACTCAGAGTGCTTTTTTTTAAAGAAAAGGATATTTATTCAAGAGCCCCATCACAAAAGAAGTGCATCACCATTATAACAGTCTCCTTTCTGAGATCTTGCCAAGTAACAGTACATATTCAGATAAATGAACCACTGAATGCTGCCTGTAAGAGCAACAGCTGGCACCCCTCAGATAACGCCGAGCTGCTCGCCCCCCCCACATCAGAAAGAGACAACAACTAAATAGAATTTTTATAGATCTGAAATCTGCTGAATACTCATTGAAAGAGAGCAAAATGTGCATGAGGCCTCACTGACAAATGCCTAAGGTTCAATCTCTCAAACCATTTTGCAGACCAACAAAAAAAGGAGTGAAAAGGATTAACTCCATCCTCAAATTTTCATCCTGGGCAAAGGGACTGTAAAATCCGTCTGGTGAGCAAGCCAGGTTTAATGGTCAGGAACAAATGCTTCTTTAGTCACAGAGCAAGCTTTCTGGATTTGTTGTAATTTCCTGTTAGGAACAGCAAAGGCCAAGCAGGCCCACCACTCCTAACCTACCCCAGCTCCCTTCCTCAGAGGTTTTGCCCTCCTCTTGCTTCCACAGAAAAATCTAATTCTTCTGCAGAGTGTCCTGGAGTGCATGCCTCAAGGGCGGAAGGGCCACGCTGTGCTCTGCTCCCCACAATGCTACAGGTGAACCCACTCTCCAGAGAAGTAAATATGTACTCGAACTGCTCCCTGGAAACATAATTGGTGACTAGTGGAAGGCTGGAGGGAACACTAGGAACAGCTCATTAAGGGCTGAATAGATGAGCTTATGCAATCAGCTGCTCCATGCCTGAGCCCTAGCATAGCAGTGGGCCTCCCATTAAGCTAGTCTTTTCATAGCCTGCGCCATTTGCTCTATTGACTTCTGCGATTGCAGATTGCAGATAGCAAAGTAGGTACTGTTGTCCAAAATCAGTAGTTTGCTATACACTCTTTGGAAACATAGTGGGGCTATTGTCCAATGTCATTGCTCATTTATATGAGTCTGGATAGACTCCTCTGTTTACCAATCATATGTTAAATTACTCCAACAGATGTATTCTAAAAGGCAAATTTAGTTCTTGAGAGTATGTGAACCATGTTAGATGCCTTATCATTAGCTTCTGGTGTCATTAACTCTCTAGGACTTATGTATGCATGAATTTCCCACAGAGCTAGAAAGTTCCTGGAACTTAATAAAGGCTCACTATCCACTTCTGATCATTGGTTTATATCCCAAATGATGTCTTTTATTTGAAATTAGGTATGGCTATCAAGACTGTGACTATTGTCCTTTCTGTTGCATAATATGCAGGGGTTTTGCTTTGAAAAAATGAAAGAACAAAAATAAAGTTTTTGTACAACTGCACAATTTACTGATTAACACTCTTTTCTATTAATGATGATCCAGAGAGAGTGAATAGGAATTCTTTATGTAATATTAGTTGAATATTATTTCAGGCCTACAAAATGACTCTCTATTCTACTTGAAAAGGACACTGAATAATTAATTTGCATGAATAACCAATAAGTCAAATACAGTTTCCTGGTCTTTGTTTTTTTAAATCAGGTTCTGGATACAACTTTCAGCAAGATATCATTCCTCATGAATAAAAAAACTCATATATTTTGGTAAAATTAACAAAAAAATTAGGGCATATTATAGGGAATTTTATTTTAATTGATTTTATTGGTACATTTTATATACACTTCATGATCACAATAGACATTGAGAATTTCTACCAGTACATTATACAACTTAATCTCATTTTTTCCATTCCACTGCTCACCCCCTACATAAGCTTGATTTCTTTTATTTACCATCAAATTCTTTCTTTCCTTTATTTATTTACCCCTATCCCCTTTTAAAGGAAACATTCTTTTTTTTGTTTTTTTTTTTTTTTGAGACAGGGTCTCGCTTTGTGGTTCAGGCTGGCCCTGAGCTCAACCTCAAACTCACATCACAGCAATCCTCCTGCCTCTGCCTCCCAAGTGCTGGGATTACAGGCATGAGCCACCATGCCCGGCACTGTGGTATGTGGTGCTGGTTGCTGTTGGGGTGAGTCTCCAAGCCCAGTATTGTATGTGGTTACCGGGGATCAAACCCGGGTCCTTGCACTTGCAAGACAGGCGCTGGAACCTTTGAGCTATATCCCCGGCCCCAAAACGAAACATTCTTTAAAGCATCAGAAACCTCTGAAATAGTGTTTGGAAGTTTTGAAACTACAGTTAGGTAGATATGGGGGAAAATATTTAAGAGCAAAAAATTATGTGTTACTTTCACTCAAATTAAGTAAAAGAAGAGCTGTGCTCAAAAGAATGAGCACAAATAGAATAACTTGCTTTTATTTTGAAATCATCACCCAATTAAGAAACAATACATAGATTAGGAAAAAATGAAGCTGAAAACATGAAGGAATAATAAAAGCTTCTAACTCCTGTGAGTTCAGTTGCCTTTGTCCAGGTGAAATATGCTTTGGTATTTAGTAGGATTCTTTAAAACTTAAGAATAATTGGCTAAAAGACCCATGATATAGAAAAATATACATAGGCTTTTATTTTTTAAGATGTATAAAGGGATGGGTGCCTAAACCATGCAATATAAAGCCTGTCATTAAACTTAATATTCTTGAGGTATTATTAACTAATTTGGCTATGAAAAAGGAAAGTGGTGATCTCTGTGAGTGGGATAGAATCATTACAAATTAAATTAGGCCAACTGAACCCATTGTTTTCTGAACATTTTACAAAAAATACTCAGAGTGAAATAGGATGAAGGGTGAAAAAATAATGAGATTATAACAAAAAAGAAAGGAAACAAATTTTATGTATATGGGGAGGTGATAGGGTGGGTAGGGCTATGGGAAAAAATGAGAAATAAATTGTGTCTTACACTGGTACAAATTCCCATTGTGGAGTGCAATCATGATGTGTATGTGTAATGTACCAATGAAGATTTCAATTTAAAAAAAAATCAGCAGAATGAAGTATCCTTAGAACAGATGAATGGTAACAAAACACTGGAGAATATATGCCACTGTATCATTGATGAAAGAATGGAGAAAAGTAAAAACATTTTTCTAGTATTTTCTTTGATAATACTGACTTTGCCAGGTGTTAGATGTCTTTAGGCATAGTATAAGAATCAGTGTTTATGTGTAGTAGGAATGTGTTTAAACAAACATCATACTTGATATCAGACCTAAATTTTTAAATTTTTAGAAATCTAAAATATAATACCAATATCAAAAAATGAGTGAGAACATAGGACAAGTTTAGCATTTAAATTTGTGTAAAAATTGTGTTAAGTGTACACAATTTCCACTCATATCAATATTCTGATACAATTATATTGAAAATAAAAAGATGTGTAATTTGTGACAGTATTAAGGGAAGTAATGATACAACTTGACCTTCCTTTTATGTGAAACATTAGATTCTCCAGTTTGGTAAAGTGCTTGAATTTTACATTGTTCAAACTTTAAATGATGCCAAAGACCAATATCTCAAGTATATAGTTTCAACATGTTGAGTACCTGTGAATAATCCATTCCATTTTTATGTAGCCCTCCCAAAAAATATTATGAGAAATCTCTTTCTTAAGACCAAATTGATTTGCCTATAATATTTTTCTAAATGGATATTATACTTTTCACTTGAATTACACATAAAAGGTCTAATTCATCTTTCATCTGACACATCTTTGCATATCCAAGAACCACCAACATTGCCCTTGTCAGGTCGTATTGCCCTGAGGAGTACAGACTATGTGTCAACAACATCTCTTCTGTTATACTTGCCTTTATACATGCAAGAGAAAGTTCCAACTAATACACTGCTACTGTGATAACAGAAAATGCAGCTACAATAGTAAAACTTTTTCTCACATGTAGGGAGACATGTTATACAAAAGAGAATGACAGATATTATTGACATAAGTTCAGCTTATTTTCAGTGAGAAATTTTCAAGCCCTTTTCACTATCGCAAATAGTATTGGCTGCTAAGCCATGTTTCATCACTTTACCATCATCTGTTTTACCCAAACAAACAGCTAAGTTCCAAGCTCAATTCAAGGGTAATAGTTAACTGGCTGAAAAGAAAAAAGTGAAAATCATTGGACGAGAGCGAGAAGGAGGACCTTAAAGCCTAATAATTTGAGCTGAGGTCCTAATATGACAAGGAATATCTGACAGGAGATATAATGAGACAGGAGGTGCACAGGCCTCTCGAATAGAGTCAGCCTTTATCTAAGCATGGAAATCAGTTTGTAGAAAGAGTCACTACTTAATAAAGCCAGAACTTCAAAAACTATTTTCCCTGGTGCAAAGGAACTATGAAACCACTGATAAATGAGGTTAAAAGTGTATCATCCAATCATTTAAAATGAAAAGTGTACTATGAAAAATTGAACTCAAGACTGGCCTGAAGTTGATAACCCGCAGTAAAAATTAGAGACATAGCAACTGAAAAGATTATAAGTGTTTTAAATGGTTGTGATGATGTAAGAGAAGGAATAGAAAACATAATAAGGGAATATAAGGCATTAATTGGAAAAAGTCAGAATCACAATTTCTTGAAATAAATACTACATAGCCACTACCATTGAAAAACCTGAATGTATAGATTATAGACTAGACAAGTATAGATTAAGGTAGAGTTAATGAACTGGACATCATATCTCAAAAAATCACTTGTAATGACATAAATCAAAATAGCCACATTTAATAGTTAAGGATTGAATATGTAATATTGAATTTTATGGTATCAACTTTACATTATCTTGCTCAGTTTTGTTAAATGACAATCTAGATGTTATCGTAAAGATGCTTTATAAATTAAAACCAGTAAAATGGAATAATAAACACTACCCCGCACAATGTGTTTGGGCTTCATCCAATCAATTGAGGTCATAAGGGAAACTACTGAGGTCCTAACAGAAAGAAGAGCTTGGTTTCTGGACTGCTTTAGATTCCAGCTGCAGTGCCTGGGAAGGAGTCCCAGCCTACTGCTCCTCCCAAGGTTTATACTTGCCAGCCCCTTCACAATGGTGTAGACTAGTTTTTAAAAATCAGACACACTCTTTTTTCGGTCTGCCTGTCTTTCTCTCTCTCATTCAGTAGAGAGCCTTATCTGGAGTTTAAGTAAAAGAAGAAGAGCTAAATTAGGGAGGAAGATACATTCAAAGGGATAAGTGACAAGAAGGCCTGAAGATATAAATAGCTTAAACAAGAGTAAGCTGATTAAACAAAAGTAAATTTGCATGAAGCTACCTTGCAGTGAAACTAGGGAACACAAAGAAGAGATAATCTTTAGAGCAAAACAAATGAACAAAACAAAACAAAAATATGTCACAAAGGTAATCATTTGATTGAAGCAGATTTCTGTTCAGCAAAACTGCAGACATTGCAGTATTATATTTGAAATGATGGAAGAAAATAGCCATGTTTTTATAATTATATAATGAAATGTACCAATATTGCACATGCTTAGTTCAGCTAGGCATGTATATTTTAGTATGTTTACAGATATAAATATAGAATTATTTTTAATCCATGGATATTTTGAGAACATAGGAAGGTTGATAACAAAAAATGGACAAAAATTAGAAAAATAAAAATATGCTATATTATCGGTTACATATAACAAGAGACACTTGTTGACAGAAAATAAGAAACCTGATATGGTGTGTAGCCAAATGAAAACTTTCTAATCTATTGAATTAAATTTGACTAGCTTAGTTAAAAGTATTTGGCAAATATAAATATAGGATAAATTTAATATACTCATTGAAAACTTAAACATTTAAAACTCATTTAAACTTACAGTGTAAAATAAATCTTTACACCCCAAGTTTAACAATACATAAATGTCTAGAGCACATGAAAAAGACCAAAAAAAAAAAAAAAAAGATGTTGGTGATGAAGAGAATTTGAACGAAACAATTAACCAGCTTAAGTATGAGAATGTATAAAGCTTTGCATAGTACAATTGGGGAATATATATTCATCTGTAGCATAAATGGTTTGTTTTAGAAATTTAGCACATTCTACTCTCCAAAGTACTTCTAACACCAACAACGTCTTCATTTACTTGATATACACAGAAGCTTACTCATACATTCTCAGTAAATAAAGCATCAGAGCAGAGTTCACATGGAAATTCGAGGAAATTAAGAATTCTTCATGAAAATAGTATACATAAAATGTGTTAAGATTCACCTCAAGATACATCATAATCAGACACAAATTCCTAATGATGAATGTGATCATAATGTATACCTAAAATGTACCAATTAACTCAATAATGTAAAAAAAAGAACAAATTTTCAGCTAGATTTCTGAAGGAAGTTTTTTCTGTATCTTAGGAGTATGTATATTTTAAAGAAACAGAGGAAAAATGATGTGCTAAGTATTAACCTACAGAGGTAAAGATGGAAGAATAGTGTCACTTCAAAGAAAATAAAAGGAAATAAAGGACAAGACACCAAACTCATGAACTAAGTAGGAGATGACTAATTTAAAGACTAATTCTTTTGAAAACACTAATCAATTATAAAGCTTGTGCAAAAGTTGATCAAATTAGAAAGACAGAGCAAAAAAAAAAATCACTCAAAGGCAAAGGGGGAACAGAACTAAAATATAATAAAAATTATAAAATATAACCATAGCAGGCAAATGTATTTATGTCAACACATTTGAAAATTGACATAGAATGGATTTTCCTTAAAGAAAAATGGGATAAAACTGATTTGGAAAATGTAAAAATTTGTTAGTGCCATTTTTAAAACTATTTTATTTAGTGTGCTCAATGGAGACCTTCTCTGTGAAGAGTTCACAAGTAACTCAAGTGCCTAAAAAGAATACAGAGATATAACAAGGGCTGTGTGATGCCTTCAGGGAAGAGCGCTATCGTTGGACTAGCAATAACTATATTTTGTAGATGATAATTGTACAACATCGGATTTTGGAAAGAAAATTTAAAAATCAACTGATCACATAGCTTCTGACATGAAGAAATAGTAACAAGTAGGAAGCAAAATACAAACTATGTAAAGAGCTCGTGGACCGCCATCCATGATATGGAAGCCAGAAGGGCTGAAGACACCTTCCAGCTGCCTTCATAAAAGGATAATATATGAACTTAAAGTCACTGAGGTGGAGCCTTGTATTTTTACTTGTAGTGACTTCATCATCAGCCATTTTCAAAGTGGAATATATTCTAAAGGGAATAGTAAGGTAATGAGGGACCTTTAAGCCATGTGGTAATTCATAACCTATCTTCAACCATGTGAAGTCATAATGTACAGAACAAGAGTTAGCTGTGGGGATCGTGCACCCTAGAAGAGGAGCTCAGATCGGTGCATAATCATCGTGGGCAGAGAGATCATCTCTCTCTATGTCAAGTTGAGATTCACACAGTTGCACATGTCAACACATGGACAGGCTAATTGCTGGGGATTTAGACCTTCATGTCCTTGAAGATGCCCACACAGGCATGAAGGTCACGCAAGATGTGACAGAGCACAGGAACATTAGGCTGAGTTAAATTTTGTGAACTTAGAATCTACATTGAGTTTCTGGATTTATTGTGGTAAAACATGCCTGGGTAGAGTTTTTCATCCATCACATGCTAATTCATGATTATCTGTAAATACATGCAAAATAAATCCTTACACTCTGAGATTAAGGATACGTAAATATCTGGAACACATTCAGTCTACATCTATAGTAATTAGTGCCCATGCATATGAGTATTAAAATCTCAAATATTAATTCAATCACATCCAGCTACTGTGCTAACACACCAGTGAGGTTGATTCTTCTTACTGAGGATCCCAGTTTGCAGCAGTGGCTGTTGAGGAGCACTGCCCTGATCACAGCTCCTGGGCCAGACATACATTCCGAGCTGTTTAGAATAGTGATGATTTGTAACTCAACCGGCTTCTTCTCTGGGAATTGCCTCTTATTAAAAGCAGTCACTTACCAGGCCATATCCTCTCCCTGAGGACAGCCCCTTTCCTATAATGAGTGGGTAAATAATATAAAAGCTCTCTTGTCCAAAGGCTGTCTTGCTCTTAAAGGCCAGTCTAGCACCAAACTCTTTCATGATAAATGATACAGTTTAGGAGCTTGTGGTCTAGGAAGCCAGATCTAAGATGTGGGCTGATCTCTTAGGTTTTAAAGGTCTTTCTAAAGCCTGTTGGTGAGGCTGACCATGATAATAGGAGACCAGGGCTCCTCCATAGCTTTGCTGTTTGTGATTCAGCAGGTTTAGGGCATCAGCGCCTTTCTTTTTTTTTTTTTTTTTTAGGTTTTTTGAGACAGGGTCTCACTTTGTGGTTCAGGCTGGCCCTGAGTTTAGCCTCAAACTCACATCACAGCAATCCTCCTGCCTCTGCCTCCCGAGTGCTGGGATTATAGGCGTGAGCCACCACACCCGGCACTGAGGTATGTGGTACTGATTGCTGCTGGGCATGAGTCTCCACGCCCAATATGGTGTGTGGTTACCAGGGATCGAACCCCGGTCCTTGCGCTTGCAAGACAGGCGCCGGAACCACTGAGCTAAATCCCCAGCCCCCATCAGCGCCTTTCTTACCATACTCTGTAAAACAACTTTTGAGTAAGTACTAAAAAGAAGACATAGAATGGCTGCTATCACAAAATCAACCAATAACAAATGCTGGTGGAGCTGTGGGGAGAAAGAAACCCTTCTCCACTGCTGGTGGGAATGTAGATTGGTGCAACCATTGTGGAGATCAGAGTCAGGATTCCTCAAAAGTCTAGGACTAGGGCCGGGGAGTTAGCTCAGTGGTTCCGGCGCCTGTCTCGCAAGCGCAAGGGCCCAGGTTCGATTCCCCGGTAACCACATAACAATACTAGGTGTGGAGACTCACCCCAGCAGCAACCAGTACCACATACCACAGTGCCGGGCATGGTAGCTCACACCTGTAATCCCAGCACTCGGGAGGCAGAGGCAGGAGGATTGTGATGTGAGTTTGAGGCTGAGCTCAGGGCCAGCCTGAACCACAAAGTGAGACCCTGTCTCCAAAAACCTAAAAAAAAAAAAAAAAAAAAGTCTAGGACTATAGGGCCCATATGACCTGCTATTTCCTTGCTAGGTATATACATGAAAGAATTAAAAGCATCATTCCACACTGGCATATTTGCATAAATGTTTATAGCAGCTCAGTTTGCGATAGGTGAATCTTGGGAACAGCCCAAAGGTCATTAACAGGTGACTAGATAAAGGTGTGTTTTTTCATTTTGGTTTTGTATTTTTTTATATAAAATGCTTTCTTATTCAGCCATAAAGAATGATAAATTTGAGTCATTTTTACTCAAATGGATATAATTTGAGGGCATACTCATAAGTGAAATAAATAGGTCACAGATGTGTAAATACCATATCTTTGCTCTATTATGAAAAAGTGATGGTGTAAATAAATGCCAACGTGTATGATAGGTAATGTGAAATAGGAAAACAGTGTACAAATGAAAAAGGGAAAGGGTGGTTAGGGGAAAGTAAAGAAACGAATGAAAAAATTTAATAGTAAAAAGGGAGGAAATAAAGCTCATCTATGGGGGTGAGGTTGTAGGGAGGGCAGGGGAATGGGAAAGATGAGAATCAAGATGTGTCATGTACAGGTACAAATTCTCAGTGCTGAATGTGATCATAGTGCATGTATAAAATGTTCCAATAAATAAATTTTAAAAAGAGGAAGATAAAGTGGACATTAAAGAGGAGAGAAAAGTGAATACAAGGCTGAGACACTACTGCAGTGCCACATTGTCCAGCTCTAATTATATTTCCACCTTTCAAATGCTTGCCTTTCTAAACCTCCCTTGTTTTGTTACTTTCTCACCCTCCTTTTATTCACTTTTATGCTTCTTTCTTCAGCTTGCCCCCAAATAGAAATAGAACACAGTTGGATGGGATCAAATGGAGAAAGCCCTGCTCATACCCAGGGGATCTGACTGCAAACTTCAGCTCTGCCACTTTCTCTCGAGATATGTTCATATAATAAAATTTTGGTAACTTTGACAGTCAGTGTAGACTGTCATTCCATTTTTGTGGAAATGAATGTTACTTAAGCCATCAGCTCTAACCTGGGGAGCAATAAATGATTTTTTTTTTCATAGATATAGGTCTTAGGCTAACTTAAATGTAATGTATTTTTGACTTCTCCATTCAGACACAGCTAAAGTCTTCTTAATTATCAAACTCCAAATCGATGGAAAAAATCATTAATCAAACTCTTCTCTCTCCTTTATTTCCCATCTTTTATTTTTATAATCTCCCAGATTTCCCAAATTATTTGGAGTAATTTCAACACCCTCCAGTATAATTTTAGTTTCTTAAAAGTATTACTCTTCCAGCAAATGAATCCCAAAGGCACTGTTTCTATTCATACATGTTCTTGATAAGATCCATTTTCAAAACAGAATCTCATGACTGGCAGGGTTGCTATGAATTGCTCACTATGTATTGCCCTAAAATTTAAGTGGTCTTCTTGCTATCATACAATAATACATATGAATTACATTTTCCACTTCCTCTAATTCAGTTTAGCTGACACAGAACTTCAGAGAGATTGTCAAACATCATGTCTTTTTAACTGTTTTTTTGTCTTTTTAACTGTTTTTTTTTTTTTGTCCTAAAATAAACTAGTCATTCTGTTACAAGCAGAATAATAATATTCTGCATCTCTCTGGGTGTGTAATCTAGTCACATTTGAATAATTGGAATTGTGAAAAGAAATCTAGTGAATGGAACAATTCAGTGTTTTAAAGCACCATAGGATTGTTCTTCTTCTGTGTTTTAGAAGGGGCTACCATATACAAGAATAAACCTGAGTTCCCTAGAATTATAGATTAATTTTAGAAACACTGTCATCTGGTGGTGAGTGAGAGTTATTGCATTAGCTTCTCAGGGTTTTTTTTTTTTTTTTTTTTTTTTTTTTCTCCCAATGTCCACATCTACAGGAGAAATCAACCTGTAAGAAACAGCATATCTTAATATCAAGAGTAGCGTGTAGCAACAACTTATACAAACCATGGGACTTGACTACTGTATGACCTAAGACCATATCTCATTCTGAGAAGTCCAATCTGGTGTTCAGAGACTTTTGTCCTCTTCCTCTGCTTTGTTTCATCATGTACTGTGTAACTTGCAGAAATGAAAGAAGATCTGAGTGATATTTTGAACTGACAAAACTACCTCTGTGCTATTGTGCTGTTTTTCTAACTTGTGCAAAGTGGAGCCCAGCCTTTCTAAGTTCCCCAAGCAAGACAGTGAATCCCTGGAGAACCTCTGCAGAGACAGTACTCCCCTTGCAGCACTGAAATGCATCATACAATGCCTGGCTGGTTGGAGAACAGAAAGCAATCTGTTGTCCCTTACTGTATCTTTTCCAACCCATAGTGAAGGGCACACGAGACACATTATATGTCTAAAAATAGGTCTCACATGTGCTGTAATATATTGATATGAATGTGCCTTTAAATAGGAAAATAAAGGCCTATAGACTAAGAGTGAATTACTTCAACAACACAGCTGTACATTAAATCACACAGTATCTCTGTATTTGGCATTAGTTAACTAGCTCATTTTACTAATGAAGATACAGCAAATCCAAACATTATGACTCCTCCATTAACTGCTTGGATGAGGTTATAAAGTTGGAATTTGAAAACAGAACTTAGTGTATAGCATATGCTATGATTTGGTTACAATACTTACTTACATAGTCATTTACCATCTTCATTATACCATAGTGAAGGGTTCCAGCTTGATCTTAGAACCTTGTCTGCTGAGTGGTGAAGTCATGTCTAATGCCAGGGTGAATACTTTCTGGTAGTTTGAATAACTGAATAATTTAAAATGTGACCAGTCATCCTTTTGAAATTGGTCATGCTTTTTAGAGTCCATACTTGTTACTGTCCATAATTGCTGCCATTTGTGAGCACTTAATAGTTTAGAGTTTTAATACTGCAAGTTCTTTTGTATTTGCAGTGCTAGCACCATCATGGGAGAGAATGCATGAGCTGAATTCTTGTAGGGAAGATTTTCCAGCGCTTAATATGCTAGAGAAACCTTCCCAGTATTGTACATGACATGATGTATTATACATGCATATGTCTATATATCAATGTGCATTTGTAGTTGACAATGCAATATAAACGTCTGGATCCCTGCCACTGTCAGGAAAGTCCCTAGTGGTCTCTCATGTAAAATGACTTAGCAACTTCCATGGGTACATTTCTCTGGCTCTTACCAGACCACAAATTCTGCAACCTTAACTCAAGACGAAGGGAAAAGCATAACATAAAAGAGGCCATTTTGTAAGTTAGGACTTCAATATTTAGTGTCATTACTCTAGCATATCTCTTTAGTGATGCATGGAATAGAACCTATTGATTCTATACATTGCATATATTCCTCTGAGCAAGTTGCCTCTTCTGTTTGGGTGTCATCTCTGTAGTTCTCCATCTACGGAACTGTTCAGACTGGAATCCACAGTGTCACCCTGATTTTCACTGGTAAAAACCATGTGGAGGCTGTGTTGCCCCACTATCTCTTTTCAAAAACAGGTTCACAGAAAGACACAGACCTCATTACTAAGAGATTCTTCCCTTTGGTAAAGAGATCTGTGTAATCAATATTTTAGAAAACTAGTAATGGTGAATTATGGTTCATTCTATTTATAAAATATCTCATCTATATTATTTCCCTAACATTGTTTGAAACAGAAAGCTGATGCCAAATATTATGACTGAAAAAAAACTAAACAGTATGTTAAGATAAAAGTGACGGAAGACAGGTATTATGGTATTATATTTCATTTATTTTTGTATTTATCACAGTGACTGGTATACAGTAGGGTGTCAATGACCATGTGTTGAATGACCAAAGTTCATATAATCTTTAGCCTGATTGACTTAATAATTGTTAGCTAATCCTGTGGAACTCTATACTCTTGCTACTCAAAGTGTGGTCCTCTGTTGTCACTCAAGAGCTTATTAGGTATATGGAAGGTCAGGACCCAGCAGTATGGTATCTCATTCACACTGCTGACCCCTACAGCAGAATCTGCTTCTTCACTGAATCCCCGGGTGATTTATGTAGAGCATACTGTTTTTCCATTAGAAAGGTCAAGATTTGTTTTCTTAAGCTTTTGGTCTAAGAGTGTATGTTGAATTTTATGTCAATTCCTTTGAAAGCCTTAATTGGAAAGTGCTGAAGAGACTTGTTTATATTACCAGTAGTCCAAAGTATGTAGCCCTTCTACTTTTCTGAGTTTTTAATAATTATTTGATTAGGACCATATTTTCTAGGTTAACATCAGCTTGGCCTTCTCTAACACAAAAGCACAGTGTTCTCTCTATGGTAGAAAATATTTCACAGGTACTAAGGTGATAACTGTCATAGTTCACACTTTACTGAAGATCAATCAGTAATTTCAGAATGGATTGATTAGATAGGGCAGTCATTAAAATCATTTTAAACTTTGCTATATATTTTCAGCTCGCAAGACTATTTTGAGTATTTCTCCAAGGATATTTATGTCATATGTAACTTTATCAGAATGGTGAAGAGAAATTATAATTAATGTAAGTAGTTTGTTATTTTCCCTGGAGTTAGGTAAATTGTCATACTTTTTTTCTGTCTTCTTGTCAAAGTTATTGCAAAATGAAATGTTTATTATTTGATAAAAGAAATAAATTTGATTTTTAGTTAATGCATTGAAAGTGCATTAAATGGGTAAAGTGAATTAAATGTTAATATATTACCCAAAAGAGGTCCACAGTAATACTCACAATGTATTTTATCTGCAAAAGTGTTTTTGTTAATGCAACTAAGATAGGGATTCTCAAGTTGAGATGTTCCTGGATTTGTTGGGCCATAAATCAAAAAAATAAATGTCTTTATTAGAATTCAGAGAGAGAGAGAGAGTCAGAGAGACAGAGACAGACGGACAGGGAAAGAAACAGAGAGATAGGGAGACAGAGATAAAGACAAAGACAGAGAGTGAAGAATCTGAATCAAGGACCACTATGAATGGCCAGTAACTAATAGGCAGTTGGAAGAGGCTCGGAAGGATTCCCTTTTCGGACCTGCCAACAACCTTGATTATTAATTTCTCCCCTATATATCTTTGAGACAATACATTTCTATGCATTTTAGCCATCAAGTTTGTGGTAACTTGAGATAGCAGGCCCTCTAGTACTAGGGAACTAATATCATGAGCTAAATAAATACTTTTTTGGGGATGACACTCCACTTATTTTATATATGACCGTCCGATCGTGCTTTTGTCAATAAATAAAAGCCCATCTAAGCAAGACACTTTCCTACACGCAGATAAAGATCGTGGTAACCATGAAAAATATGCAAATGAATCAGAAAAAATGATTCTGCATACATGAGGGAAAATTGTCAGAAAAGAAGAAATCAGGGTAAGATTTATAAATTGATTTTGAAACTGAAAGGCAGAAGTTGATGAGAAAAAAAGATTTTTCAACTAATGTTTTGCAAAAGATAACAAACAGCCTTTGGATTATGATATTTCCAATACACAAATAAATTGCTAAATTCAACAAACATGGTTTAACCCAGAATCTTTGAAGTTATTAGTTGTAACACTGTTTCATTAATTTACACTTGTGGATATTTATGCAGATCCAAAAAGAGCCGGTTATTCTCTTCTGCAACCACAGTTCAGTGAGGAAATTATCTCAGGTCTGTTTGAATTAATACTCCCAGTGATTTGTTCTACACATGATTCAATCCTTTGCCCGAAGTGCTCAATTCAGGAAAGTATTGGAATTATTGATACATTAGATGTGTAAAGAAATGGGTCATTTTAAAAGTTTATTTTATTTTCTATCAGTGTCACCAGTCACTGGTGTGGGTTGTACTTGTAATCTCTCAAATCCATATCCAGGTTCAATGACAAACTTTTTAAAAAATGCAACTCATTAAGCTTTAGTGCTACTTAAAACAAGGACTTTGCTTGTGTGAGGCCATCAAGCACTGATATTGACTCTCTAGGACATTTTAAAATCTATTTATATCACAATAAAAGTGCTTTATTAGCCTCATCAATCAAGAGAGCGCAAATTTCACCCTGAAATCAGTCTACCT
>PVIR01013534.1:0-26343 GCA_004026965.1 Petromus typicus
CCCAGCATTGTTATGTGGTTACCGGGGAATCGAACCTGGGCCCTTGCGCTTGCAAGACAGGCGCCGGAACCACTGAGCTAACTCCCCGGCCCCAAACACACAATATTTTATGTGGTACCTATTATTCTTCCACTTCAGATGGAAAAATCAGAGCCCACTGAGGTTAAGTACATGCCTCACATCCTACAGTTGAACCAAGATGCGACCCTAGGTCTGTCAACTACATGCCAAAGACTTGTTCTTTTTCTACAATTACTTTATACCTGTTTTTAAATACTGTCAAGGAAATTAAAATAAAAACCATAGTATTTCAAGCAACTAGAACAATCTCCTATGCTTATAAATTTATAAATATATTTAGGAAGAACTCAAGATCAAATAAATGATAGAAAATCTAGAATTGAATTTTAAAAATACCACAAGCCATGGGGCCAGTGATGTAGCTCAGTGGTTCCGGCACCTGTCTTGCAAGCAGCAAGGACCTGGGTTCAATCCCCCCGTAACCACATACAATACTGGGTGTGGAGACTCACACCCAGCAGTAACCAGTACCATATACCACAGTGCTGGGCGTGGTGGCTCACACTGTAATCCCAGCACTTGGGAGGCAGAGGCAGGAGGACTGCTGTGATATGAGCTTGAAGCTGACCTCGGGGACAGCCTGAACTACAAAGCAAGACCCTGTCTCAAAAAAAAAAAAAAATACCACAAGCCAGACTTCAGTAAGGGGATCAAACAACTGACGTTCAAGGCCAGACAGTCCGGAGAGCTGAAAGGAAAACCTCTAGAAACTATTTCTAGGCATAAACCTGAAGTGACTAGGAAATCCTTCATGTATGGTCATCTCAGCCTTCAGAATTGTAGTTAGTTATAGGACCACACTGTAAAGAAGTGGGCTAAAATTTAATGAGCTAATTGACCAAAGAAGTTAGAAAAAACAGGGCCGGGGATTTAGCTCAGTGGCTCTGGTGCCTGCCTTGCAAGCTCAAGGTCCCTAGTTTGATCCCTGATAACCACATACAACAAAGCTGTGCATGGTGAGTCACGTCCACCATCAATCAGTACCACATACCACAGTGCTGGGCACAGTGGCTCACACTTGTTATCCAGCACTTGGGAGGCAGAGGCAGGAGGATTTCTGTGAGTTTAAGGCTTGTCTGGGCTCCATAGCGAGTTCAGGACCAGCCTAAGCGAGACTCTATCTCAAAAAACAAAAAAAAATTTAAGTTAGAAAAATAAAATAAACTCTAAGAAAATAGAAAGAATAAAATGTTTAGTAGGAGCAGATATCGATGAACTTTTTAAAAGGAAAGTCCCCAGTAGAATAAACAAGCCAAAATTGATTTGTTTAAAAGACAATAGTGTCTTTCAAGGCTACAATGAAAATTCAAATAAACATCCAAAATGAAAAAGAAACAACTACTTACACGACAGAGAATTCAAGGAGATCGGAAGTAACTTTCTAACAATTAATTTTGAAATTCAAACAAAATGGGAAAAATTCCTAGAAAAGTTACTATTTTAAACTGTAGTCAAAGTAGAAATTCCAAGCGGAACCGTGCAAAGTAAAGACTGACCTAGTAAACAGTAAATCTTCCCACAAGGAACATGTCAGTCCAAATAATTTTACTGCCAAGTCCTTCAAAAAAAAAAACCCCGAAAAACTCACAGGACAAAGAATTCCAATATCACACAAAATAGTTCAAAATTGGAAGAGGACACTCTGTGCTTTATGCCTGAGCATATAACCTCAGTGATAAAATCTAGAAAGAATAGATGGATGATACCCTGATCATAAATACAGATACAGAAATTCTACATATGGTATCAACTAAAGCGATCCACAAAAGATAACCCTTAACAAACCAGTTGGGGTTATCATAAGAATGCAAGGTCGGTTTTGTATCTATCAGTGAAAGGTACATTATTAAAAGAAAACAAAACAACCACATTGGTTCATCTTCACGTTGAATAAACTTAAACCAAAGCAAGGAACAAGAATCTTTTAGCTTGATAATACATAATGAAGACACTACAATGAACATGGCACAATGCGGAAAAATAGCCCTCTAAAGATTCACAATATAAAAAAATCCCAAAACACAAAACCATGTTGGACCAACCATTATACGTCCATTACTTCTATCAAAGGCAGCCCACTTAAGTACCAATTTTGGATTTCTATGTCCTGAAGAACATCTGTGTTGTCACACTGAGCATGCTATTAGTGGGTGTGTGCAATCAAGATGCGTCAGATATATTTATTTGATTCCAGGCCATGCTACAAGTATGAGTCATTGTTGAATTCTTTCCTTTCTAAAAACTATAAAATCTGATAGGCAAAGACAAATGGTAATTTATTAGGGATGGGCTTTCAGAGAGGAAGCAGAAACGAGGGGAAAACCTAAGTCGATTTACATGTTTTAGGTTAGCATCTTTAAGCAATGAGTGGTTTCTCTTAAATCAGATTCCAGTCACGTTAGTGCACGCTGTCAGCTCTTAGCCCTTGGCCCATAACTTCTGTCAGCATGATAGGTGCTTTCTAATTTAAGGAGGTACCGAGCAGAACTGACCTCCAGGTAACTCGTGCGCTGTTTTCTGACAGCTGGCGTTAGCGCGATGGCCTACCCCAAAGCGGACGATTTTCCCGCCCACCACAGCAATACTTTTTGTCTCTTTCTGGGTGTTCCCAAGTTCCCAGATGACACATTTCCTCAGTGGAGCCTCTTCAGCTGATTGTGGGGCTTTGCTCAGTGCAGGGCTGCACGAGGGGTGTCACACAAAAACGTCTCCTGTGTTCTGCCGCTCGGCACATGTGACCATCACAGCCTGAGGGCAAACCAGGCCAGCCGGGGCAGGCTGAAGGAAAAGCCCACCGCCTCTGAGCAGATGGTTGGTCTTTCAAGATAAAGGGACCGTGCCTGAACACGTCTGCTTACGTGCTCACCACCCCTCCTCACAGGAAGGAAATCTCTGCGATAAAGCAGTTTTCAGTGCAGCCTTTATCTTCTAAAAATAAAACTGCGCCGTGAAGTGATACAGGAAGATTATCTAAAACATTAAAAATGTACTTTTGACTAGACCATATATGTTTTTAAAGCATGCTCCTACCAAACTACAATCACTTATCAATAAAAATACATGGGGAGACAGTGAAAGCAAGGTTAATGGTAATGTCTAAATCCTAACTTTTATCCTCAGAAAGCTTACTCTAGTCAACTGAATAGACAGGCACACTGTGTGAAAAAATGATGCTACCTCGTGGGTTTAGACTCAGGGACAGGCACTCAGTATGGATTTGTAGCTGGAGACGGTAGTTCTCAACATGGATAAAGTTCAAGGTTGAAACGTTCATTAAGATCACTGAGCTTTTTGTTGACATCGGGGTAGTCAGTGGGTCAGAGAATCACTCAGAAGGAAACCGGGTGGTGAGAGCATTTGGTACTTGAATTGTAGGACCTCTGTGTGGCCGAGGTCCTGTAGCTGCTACTTCTTATCTATATCTTGATTTTTTTTTTTTACTCTTTTAGTCATAGAGCTGTAATAAGGTACAAAGAAGCCTGCATTTCCTTTATTTTGCAAAGTACTGTAATGTGCATTAAGGGGTGCGTTTTGGAGTTATATTTCTTCCTATCTTAATAGAAAGTTAGGAGGAAAGGTATAACTAGAGTTACTAACAAAAGTAATCTGTTCCACTTTGGAGGCAAGAATAGAACTTATTAGGTGTGGGATTATCAAGCCTGTTGTTCCACAGAACTGTTTTTGTAACATCAAACCAGGGAGGTTACTGTCTTGTTTTCTGCGTGCTGTCTACTGTCCACAAGCAAAACCACTGTCATGTGTTGGATGTATTTTCTATCACAATCACCTCATGGACAGACTTTAATAGACAAGGGCAATTCTAACTCAAAAAGAGTACTGAGTGTAAAAAAAAAAAAAAGAAATACAGGTGGAATTAGGGACAGGAGTAGATGAGGGAGCCTGACTGTGGTCCGGCTAAGTGTGACAACATAATTCAACTCCTCTGTGGACCCAGCAGCTCAGCTCTGGCGTTGAGAAGGAGTCGGCATTTTACCCCAATCTCCCCACTCCCCGGTTTCCTGTGTTCCCCCAGCTTTGAGACAGCAGCACCCTCCTAGAGAGCTGAGGACCCCAGAGCTGCTGACTCAGGAACCGAGACTTGTTCTCTCAACGTCACCTCAGGGCGCCTTTGTGTTTCAGAACCGTGTTTCCTACAGACAAGGTGCAGGAGGAGGCAGCTGTGCAGGGATCGGGCGGAACTGCCCACGAACCACGTGCACTGTGACCCTGCCTGCCTCCCTCTGGGTACCTGAGGGCAGAGGGTCAAGATGTGTGGAATCCCAGTGGGACGCGGGGTGGCCTGGAGACCAGACCACTCCCTATCAGGGACTAAGGCCTGATACTAAGGTGGTCTCTGCCAGGAGGGTCCATAACTTCCAGGGAATTAAAGCACTTCTCCCTCCCAGCTCAGTTAACCATGAGCATAATCTATTATGTAAGATCCTGGATTAAAAAAAAAAAAAGGATTGAGAGGAAATTATAAGGAAAACAGATTTAACAGGACGTACTAATAAACACAAAGCTTGCAAATTATTTTGAATACTAAGCATATATATCAACTCATTCCTCCTCTCCAATTAATATAACCCCTGCTGAAAACTGGCAAGATGCAGCTTAAAAACTAACTCCAAAAAAATAAATCTATTAAAATAAAAATGGATCTAGGATAGAGATCACCAACTGGCAGGCCTGTAGAGTGATTTCATTCAGAGAGCTTTTGTTTAGTCTGCAAAACATTGATGTTTTTAATTTGAATTAGCTGCCAATTTAAAAAAAAAACTACTTATATAAAAACTCTAAATCTCTTAATTCTCTTTAAAGAAAGAAAAAATAAGGTTGTTACAATATAAGGTAACAACTGCCAGAAGCTCAGTGGTAGTTATCTCCTTCAGATGAGCCCCAGGGGCAACAGAGACCCAGTGCCCAGCCAGGCTGAGCCCCGGAGGCCCTTCGGCCTGGGTGTTCCTGGCCCTGGGCCTGACGTGGGTGGGAGTAGACACAACCAGCCCAAACGAGGCAGTGCTCTACGGTGGCTGTCAGAGAAAGCAGAGAGGGATCACAACCAATGTACTGTATTCTTCTGCATCTCATTCAGAAATAAGGTACTTCCCAGTAAATATTGTAAGCAGGGTTCCGCCACCTGCCTGGCAAGTGCAAGGTCCTGAGTTCAACCCCCAGGTCCCCCCAAAACACTGAAAGCACAGACAGGAAATGCAACAGCTAACAGCTTGCACCCTTGATTCTATGGGTGACAGCTGCTACCACCTCACTGCAGAGACCTGAACTAGGCCAAGCCCTAGAGCAACCTGCAGAAAGGAGGGGCCCAGCCTCCAAACTCCTACCACACTGCAGGCGATGAACCTCGCTCGCAGGCTCCTAAGTCAGAAGGTCATCTTTGCAGAGCGCAGGGCCTGCCACACTGCAGGCGATGAACCTCATGGGCTCCTAAATCAGGAGGTCACGTTTGCAGAGCGCAGGATGTGGCCTCTTCACACCTTTACTTTTTGATGGATGAAGGGGTCTAGACCCACCACCTCTGATGCTTCGGGTTCCTAGTTAGGAATGTCCCACAACCTGGCGTGTGACCAGGAGATCTGGATCTCAAAAATAATCATTACAACCAAGGTCCTTAACTAAATTACTCCTGAAATATGTTCAATCAGATGAATAATAATGCCTCCTACATCTGAGCAACCTTCTTAAGATGTAAGAAAAACGGTAATGAAACAATTCTAGGCAACATAAACCGAAGTTCAACTCCTGGAGGGCATATTCGGGTGAGGAGCATGGATTGCTTATTCAGGGTAAATCCCTCTTTCCTAGCTCGTTACTGTGTCTATAAACCGCTCGGCGCTGCTGAGGGACGGCATGGTACGCGAGCAGGTCCTGTCCAGGTTGGCCTTACCTCACAAGAGGCCTGAGTAGAATGATGACTGTACAGGTACCTGGTGAACATGAGCAAGTGCTTCCCTTGCCACCAAGGAAACGAGGTTTTTTGGGTTTTTGTGACAGTTAAAAAAGCTCAGGGCGACACCCACCTCTGTTCTGATGGATACTGGTTTTCAGGCACCATCTTTGGCATCTGCAGGGGCTGATGTGGTGGTCGAGGGACCGCAAAGGTCTGTTGCTGGGGTCCAGGTTCTGGAAGCAGATGAGGGGTGGGGGCAGGGCCCACAGCTTGGACTGGGCCAGCTCCAGGGGCATGCGCTGAGGTGGGCAGAGTTGCCTGGGGTGGGGGAAACAAGGAATTCTGATGGGTGGGTGACAGGGGTGTGGTAGGAGGGGTTAATGGCTTGAACCCAGAGGGAGGCTTCCTATCATAGGCACTGTAAACAGAAAAAGAGAAGGAACCATTAGGCTGCAATGAAGCCATTAACGCGGTGACCAGGTCCAGCCAACGCTAGTCTGCGACCCACTGTTGCCAGGAAGTGACAGCATTAACATAGTTAAACTGCTGGCAGCCCTGAGGGAATATTTGTACCTCTGGAAAGTGACAAACACACTGCGTCACAGGGACTTGTTTAACACTTCTAGTGATTTTTCTCAAAGATAATTTTAGCCTCTGCTTCCGGTTTCCTTTTTCCCTCCTTCTAAAAGAATTCTGTGTCTGTGGGGGGGTGGGGGGGGATGAGGGGACAGTGAAGCCTCTGGCGCTCTCTGGTCCCCTCTCCTAAGTATTCCAGGCTTCCTAGGAATTACTTAAGACTCTTCCTGGAAGGTAAACCTCTGATGTCACCTTACCAGAATTAACAACTTTGCTCCTCTGCCTGAAGGCGGGATCTGTGTTTACTTTCTGCAGCAAAGAGCGATTTTAAAATTAAAGCTGCATTCCTGGAGCCTGGATAGTCTTAAGTAAAGGGCACAAGCAGGGGCTTTTCTGTATACTCTGATCTGAAGATTACATCCTCGCTGCTTAAAGTTCACATTAACATATGACAGGCACCAAGAAGTAGATGTTACCTGCCTCAAAGCCCCAGACCAAACATCCCAGTATTCCAGGCCCGTTCCCTGAGGAGGGCTCAGTTCGCCACAACTGTCCCCAGAGGGCCTCCCCCACTGTACTAAGTTTGCCTTCTGTGTGCAGCATACTGGCGCCCAGAGGTGTGGGTGACACGGCTGGAAAAGAAGGCCGCGCTCTACCCTGCGCACCTGCCGGCTTGCACCCGCACACGCTCGGCTGAGGTCCGGCAGCCTGTCCCAGCTCCACTCACCAGTAGTTGTAGAGGCACTTTTCTCCGTAGTTAGCACCAAGAGCCTGTTCATGGCTGCAGGAAGACAGCTCCGAGGAGGGGCTGTGCAGCTCCCGCTTGATCTTGGTTGGAGGAGGGGCATGAAGCACCACTGCAAGACAGGGGTGGGGGACAGAGAGAGGACTGCTGATTATGGGGCGCACGCACCTTTCTTCTGCAACTAGAGGGTTGTTCTTGGAACTCATGTCACATATGTCTAAGGAAGAAAAACACATACAGGCCCTTCTATCGAAAGCCAATCAAAACCACCCTCGTCAGGTATCAGCATGTGACACCTTCAACCACCTAACCCTTTCTTCTTCAATCACTGTTTCCCAGTTGGAACGGAATTCCTCCTCAATCTCTTGCTGAGGTTTATTCCAACGTACAGGTGTTGAGAAGCAGGACCCTGAAGAGGTGCCTGGGTCCTGAGGGCCCCGCCCCCAGCGAGTGGTGAATGTTCGAGTGGGGGTGAGTCATCCTAGAATGGGTAGTTATAAACAAGCTATGGCTTGGGCATTTTTCAGACATTCCCCTTTTCTTCTGATTTCCTGTTGCGCTATAAAGCAGCATGCATACTTTACCAGATGCTCACTGCCCCCTCAAACCATCAGCCAAATATACTTCTACTCTATACATTTTCCAGACTGTAGCGCTTAGTGATAGCACCAGAAAATGAACTTAAGCCAGTGGTAACGAAACCACGTAGAGCTGCTGCTTTGTTTGGAGGCCAACTGTATTATTCCATATATGGTTCTGAAAGGGCAAAGAATTTTTCAAGCCAGGATGACTCAAGCACAATGGCCAAAAACCCCCAAGGAACAAACTCCTAGCTGTGTCTTTCAGAGACCGCCCCCTTTACCAAAAGCAGGAGGACTCCTTCTAAGGATGAGGACTGTGTATACTGTCTCCCTTCCGGTCATGAGACTGACTGGCTACTGTGTGAGCAGTTACCTCGGAGGGCAGGGAAGACAAGTTAATCTTCTGTCTGTGACCGCCTTCTACCGTATCAAAGGTCTCATTAAATAGCTAACCACAGTCAGCGCCCCGGTGACCCACTAAAATTTTGTTTGACTCACTGTTTACTCCTAAAACACTCTGAAGCAGTTTGGTTAATTTTTAGTGGTTATCCTAAGCAGGAATAGGTATACAATCATCCCCTTTCCATCTGATAAGGCTGAACAATCTCCCAGTGAACTGGTTTCTCCAGGGTCTCCTAAACCCAGGTTCTAGGGTCATTCCGAGCAGGAGATGGACGCACGCTTTGTCACCGATGACAGGGTTGCAAAGCTAACTCCTGCCACAGTCTGAGTGGGAAGGACTGGTTTTCATAATTCCTTTCTTATATAACGCCAACTGCCTTTCCAGAACATATGAAATAAGTTGAGAATGAGCAGATTATATTTAGAAGGCTAATATTAGAGTCTCTCATGATTTCTTCTTGGTGGTGACATCGAGGGAGCCAACATTCAATTGCTATCAAATGTTTTCAGGTATCCAGACCTGGAAGGTAGCTACACTTATTTGAATGCTGGTAAGAAATGAGGCAAGTCAGATTGAGAAAAACCCTTCCTCCAACAAAAGAATATACTCGGCATAGCTCTTGGCCAGTTACTGTCTTTCTGCTCACCAGTTTTCTGCCATCAAGAGTTTTGGCAAAATAATAAGCTAAAGTAATGATCTCCCAATATAAACAAAAGCCACGTGCCCTTGAAAAGTTGACTTTTCTTCACTGTCTAAAAATACTCATTATAATCACTGTTTCACCTAAGTCTTTAGGAAAGCCAATGATTATATAATATTATTTAATTTTTTAAATCATTTTAAGTTTTAGAAATATTCTGACATTTTCACATAGCTATTATACAAGCTGCCAGTTCTGCCTAACACAAGAGTACAAACCACGCTGCCCACCAAGAAAACTGTTACAGTGATTTCAGAAGCAGCATATAACCACTTCAAAATGGAATCTCAACTGCCGGCAAATTCTGGTATCTTGATTTATTCAAATCTAGACAGAACTCTTGGTGGGTATCCCATGGCCTGGGCTTTCAGTTTTATAGTATCTTAGACTTGGAGCCTCATGTTCTCAGTAATAAAGGGAGCTCAACAAGTACTGATGTGTGGAGTGGAGCATTATTTTCACCGGCTCTTAACCTTGAAGGCAGAGACTGCGTCCCCCCATAAGGCTAGGCATAACGTTGTTAGTCATAAACAGTATTCTTCCCAAGAACCAACCGTTACAAGATAGAATCTGAGAACGGAACATGTCAGGAATAAGAAAGGCAAAGTTTCACTGATTGACACTGACGGCCACTATGTGGCTCTGTGCGTGATGAGGAAGAGCAGGCTGTTCCCCGAAGATGGGCTGCGCTCGAGGATAGGGGAAGAGACCCGAATGACGCTGGTGTCAGCCCGACTGGGGTGTTGAGAGCAGGAACTCGGAAGCCCAAAGGCCACGCCGGAATTTCAGTCTGGCCCCCTCATTTGTAGAATGAGGTGGGTATGCGATGCTGCCTTAGAAACAAAGATGGCACGGCACCTTGCAGATGGTGCTGCGTGGTCGAATCCTGTGCTCTGACAAATAGAGGCCTCGGAGGGCAGAGCCTGCGAGTGGCAGTGATGGCGATGAACTGCAACGGAAAGCCATCAACACGTCAGGAAGTTTGGAGGGACATGCTAGAAATGCTGACTGCCGGGCTGACAGACTCCTGGAATGAGGACCTTGGCATGTAGGTTCAGTTATGGAAGATGGGCCAACACGTGAGGCCAACAGGCCCTGATGATAACTCCTGATAACTGTTGACCACCTTGTTTTGGCATAAAAACTCTGTTCTCTCTCCCTCACTTTTCTCTTACCTTTTTCTGAGTATTTCGAGTTTTTAAGTTTCTGGTTTGACGAACAAACCCTGGCCTCTTATTTGCCCACTGAGCTAAATCCTCAGTCAGCCCGTGGAGTATCTTCTATGGGCAAGTGGAAGATGTATCGTAATCAGACATGGATAATTTAGTGAGACATCTGATTTTTAGTGACTTCTCATAAATGAGCATTTGATTCTTTTTTTTTTTAGAGACAGGGTCTTGTTTTGCAGTTCAGGTTGGTTCTGAACTCAGCAATCCTCCTGCCTTTGCCTCCTGAGAGCTAGGATTACAGGCATGAGCCACCATGCACAGCACTGTTGTATGTGGTTACCCGGGATCGAACCCGGGCCCTCGCACTTGCAAGGCAGGCACCAGAACCACTGAGCTAAATCCCTAGCTCAGCACACTCAATTCTAACCCTTGCTTACGGCAAAGAACCAAGGCCCATCAGAGCTGACAGAACCACCCAAGTCTTGGGACTGCTACTATCAGAAGGGAGAGGAGACAAGGGCTCCCCACTGTCACTTTAGCAACTTTAGCATACAGACAGAAATGAGGATGGCCGACTCACCACTGTGTGTTACAGTTAGAAGACATAAACCTGCTTTCAACTCAAACAAAAATACCACCTCAGTCTAGTTGAGAGGGCTCCAAAATAAAGGAAAAAATGGATGAGAAGAACTGAAGCCTCAATAAAGGAACAAGGAAGACAAAACAACAACAAAGCCACCCGATCGCCCCTTACCAGTCATCGGCACCTTGCTGCCCTTACACAAGTGACAGTATCAAGTGGACCTGAAAATTCATGGGGGACTTGTCCCCAGAGATGGGCCTTGAGAAACGCACTAACCTTATCCATCCACTGATGAGTTTGCAGCTGGATGGGCCACTGGGAGGTAGGGCCCAGGGGAGGAAGTGTAGCACAGGTGCCCTTGGTAGGGAAAGCTTGTCCCAAGCCCCTTTCACTCTGTCTGGCTCTTACCCCTCTGTTGCCATGCGATGAGCAGCTTTCTCCACCTGGCCCTTCGACCATGACGCTTCTGCCTTGACACAGGTCTAAACGCAACAGACTGAAATCAGGAGGCCAAGGAGATCTTTCTTCCATCAGAGTTTCTCCTCCCAGTTATTCTGTCACAGAGCTGAAAACTTGACTGACGCACAGTAACGTTTTCAGTCTCTCCGACCCAATGGGAAACTACTTCCACTACTGCCTTCACTCAGAGGCAGAGAAGCAAGGATCAAAGTGCTTTCCAGGCTCACAGCCTGTAAGCGGCAGGGATTTCTACTCAAATAGTGCTGTCATTCTCAAAGGAAATCCGAGAAAAAAAAAACAGTCAAAAAAGGATTAAAGAAGCAGAAAAAGAGAAGGAAAGACAAGCTAGATGACTGGAAGATTTTTTTTTTCTCCATTTCACAGGGCTGTGTTCTCATGTTTACTCTGCATTCTGTGGCTGAGCCATAATGTCCTTTAGACATTGAAGTCCACTCCAGAACGGACACTCTCCTCTAGAGCCAGGACACCATGATGCCCGGGTTCCTCCTTTACCCCTATCAGCAACTAACTTCTCTGACTCTTGTTCTCTTACCCTCGCCTCCGGTTCTATGTCCCTCCTACAAGGTCTTCCTCTCCCTTCCATCCTCCAGCTGAACAATGTCAGACACCCACGTAGACAGCTGCAGCCAGTCTGAAGACCTGGTACCTAACCCCAGCCAGGGACTGAGGAGCCACACTCCACACTGCTGGCTGGATACCAGCTCTCGCGCCCCAGAACCTTGGCTTTACCCCGCTTCTTCTGGATACCCCTTTCTTGCCACCTGAGGCAAGAACATACAGACCGCAAGAGCGGTCTGTCACCATATTTAACTATACGAACAAACTCTGCTAAGGATGTAGGCACAGATATGCCAGGAAGTCTCTGCTTGTCAGGAGTAGGAAAGGCCGGGGAGTTAGCCGGGGAGATTTAATTCTAAATCTGTGTGTATTCACTACAAGGTGTAATACACCATTTTGCAGGCTACTGTAAAGCCGTTTTAAATTTAGGTATCAGCCAATTTAATTTTAGTTGTTTATACTAAACTAGGGAACTTATTGGAAGATTTCAAAAAATTTGACACTGACCTGGCCTGTCCAATAAGGTAAGAAAAATAAACACAAGGAAAAGATATTAAAAGGAAGAACTATAGCAGTTACTCACAAATGGTCTGGTTGAGTACACCGAAAATATGTAAGTAGAGTATATACAAAGTGTAAGAACAGGCTAATTTGGCAAGGTCATTCATATAAGGTAAAAATATGAAAATAACTATTTCTACTATTTCTAGTAACTAAGACAATGTAAAATTTACAATATACATTCACAATAGTTAAAAAAATCAAATACCTAAATACACATCTACTGAAAGACAATGTAAGACACCAAGAAAAACATTTACTAAGTGGAAGGACAGATAGCCATAGATGGAAAATTTGGCATTGTTAAGACAGCAGTTTTGCTCAAATTCATCCACAGGTTAAGGAAACCCTAAACAAAATCTCGGCATTACACAGAAGAATGAAGAAACTACATTTAAGGCGGATGAATCGCACAGAAATGCTGGGCAAAAGACAGATGCAAAAGTACACACGGTATGAATCATGTGTAGAAGGTTAAAGAAAGGCAAAACCTAAACCACGGTGTTTAGTGTCGGACAGAGGTTACCACCAATGAAGTAGTGTCTGTGAAGGAGGCATCTGAAAACTTCTTGTGTTCTGATGAACTATATCCCATCTAAATGCTTCTGCCATTTGTAGAAATTCATGTAGCAGCTGTACTTGATTTCTACAGACTTCCATTAGTTTTCCTCTGAAAGGAAAAGCAGCCCCATCCCAGTCAAATAACACTATTAAATACTAATATTTCCCAGATTTTAGAAAATCTTCTGTGATAGTATAGAAATAATCTTTCAGAGAAATAACCCAATTGTTTTAAAATAGAAAAGAATAGCTATGTTGGCCTCGTTCAGAGAAACAGTAATTTCCTCTGCTCACGAAATCTCTTTCATGCCCACAACCCAGGCTGATGGCTGCTGTCCAAGGCAGCTCCTCCATACTGTGGCTGGCCATGAAGTTTATCATCAGAGCACACGGGCCAAAGCAAGGGGAAATACTTCGCATAAATGTCATAGTAAGTGACAGTTCCATTCCAAAGGAATCTTTAAAAATGACAACCCTACACCGGGCACAGTAGCACATACCTATAATCACAGCACTTGGGAAGCTGAGGGAGAAGGACTCATTTGGGTCTTCCTAGCCAAGGTAGTGAGATCAGGTCTCAAAATAAATAATAAAAAAGGGCTGGGATGTAGCTCAGTGTGAAGGCCCCAGGTTTAATCCTACTTCTACAAAATAAATAAATAGACAAACCACTTTGATCTACCGAGGCTTCCCTTGGTGTTTAAAAATCATCAAAGTTTCTATTTGCCAGAGAATTTGCTATGAATACATAAACCATTCATGTAGCCGAGTAGTTTAAAGAAATTGCCAATCAGTTGCACTGAGGGGAGAAGAGCAGGACTAATCTCCATCCTTCTGCCCCTGCTTCACTCAGGAACTGCCCGCCTTCCACCAGTTGTCACAGTGCAGGTTTCGTTGTCTTCCTCACTTTCATTACTGTCACGTGGGATGGACTCATTTTTCCCAGATCAGCGGGCAGACCTGACCTTGGTAGAACCTCATCTGGGCACAGTTCTCATCCCTCACAAGGAAAGCTGTGTCTCGTGACCCCAGATGCCTCAGATGGACACACCCACGAGGCTAGGGCTCAGGTGGCTGGCCTCTGACCCACCGCCTCCCGCAGCACTTCTGAATGTGATGTGGAAGGTTACCAAACAGGCATGGCCAGATACTCCTGGGGACTCGACAGCCCTAACCCTACTGTGAAGGCCCACTCCTAAACCTGACTTCTTGGCCACCAGCTGAGTCACTGCTCCTCTCTAGATCACCACCGTCCCACTCTGGGAGGCAGGGTGTGAAGTCTGAGACATCCAACCATTCTGCTGCTTGGTTGTGGCAAGTGAGTGAGTGGAGCACGAGGAAAGAAGGCAGAATATTAAGCGGATAGACTTGTCAATAAAAACAAAACACACGCACACAGAACCAGCTGAACAAGACTGAAGAAGGGCCACCAGGCAAGAGCAGGTGTGTCTTCATCTTTCCTGACAAAGACCGGAGTTAAGTCACCAATCAATAGTATTCTCTGGGGTCTTTGGTTTGGAAGACAAAACAAAGGTGGAAGACCCCTTGGAAACCTACTCTTGCCTCACCTGACAAATTCTAAGACAAAGCTCACGTAGCTAATTAGAAGGGAAAAAAGAGAACTTAATTTTTAAAAGTTCTACCAGAAGAGGTCAGGGATACTTTGCTGTTTTAAGACTGAGCGGAGTAGAAACCTATTTCGGGCATGAAATATACTATATCCGTATTTCTGCTGATTGCTGTGGCAGCAGAGAACGGTTCGACAGCAGATAACAGACAAGAAGGATCCCAGGGAGATAAGGCAACCAGATGATTCTGGCATTTAAAAGACTCTCTGGAAAAGGAGATGGCTAAGATTTCCAAACCCACCAAGAAAGAGGCAGGCTCAAACTTGTCTGGATGGTTAACTTTGATCCTGCCTGGAAACCATTTCCAAAAATAAAAGTGTTATCTATCAATTTTAGGTAGGGAGCAAAGTCCTAAAAGCAGAGCTGAAGGAGGCACTGGGAAAGGTGGCACTTTAATACTGAACCCCCCATTCACCTTTGTGAGCACAAATCCTCCAATTCAATATTCTGAAAATCGTCTATAAACAGCAAAATCAACTGGTAGACCAAGCTGAAAAGTTTGAAGAGTCTTCCAACAGTCATCAAAGAGACTTTCTGACGTCCTCTGCTCCCCGAGGGGTAACGCGCTAATGCCAGTGCGAGAAGAGAACCAAGGACACCAGTGTTTTTCTAAGCTGTTTGAATTTCTATGTACATTTAAAAAATGTTATGCTTAAAAAGTCACTAACTGGCCAGGCCTCTTCACAAGTTCAATATTATAGAGCAAAGAAAAAGGGAAGAGTGTTACTGATTAAAGACACACACAGCATAAAAAAGAAGTTCAGTGTGCAATTCTTAATTTAATCTAGATCAAAGCAATACCAACACCAGCTAATAAAGATATCTGGGGACAAATGGAGACTTCTGAATATGACTGAATAAAAATTCCTTTTTTTTAGGCTACAGAAGACTGTCTTAATTTCCAGAGATGCATGTTAGAGCACATGGGAGTGAAATACCATAAACTGCAGTTTTCTTTCAAAACGGTTCAAGAAGAAAAAAGTGTATGAGAGCAATGAGGCAAACATAGCAATCTATTTTTTAAAATTGAATCAATAAGAAAGATATTCCTTCTAAGAACCAGAAAAATATTTTTGAGAAAAAAGTCCTCTATCTTTTACTTGACTAACATGTCAAAAATAGAAGTGCTAAGAACTTCGAAACTCATGAAGAAAGCCACCCTTGGAAGGATAATACAGCGCCGGGAATCTAAATTTACACAAGGATAATTGTTGGTCAGAATCTAACATCTAAGCCTGTGGTTCTCAAGTACTTTGTTGGCCTTGGCCCACTTAGAAAGGAAGAGGACAACACCCAAGAGAGCAAAACAGGCTGCGGCTGTGGACGGTTCCGCACTGCCGGCACCTCCACTGCCCGGGCAAAAGGAACAATCACACAAGTACACAACCATCGGCCAAAGGCACACCTACCAGTGGTTCCAAATACAGACTGCTGACAAATAACAAGAACGCAAATATATTTAATCCTAACTGTGAAGCATTCTTGGAGAAAAATGGAGATTCTGATTCTTTGTGAATACTTGTGCACAAGGGGGGGAGCGGGGTGGGGACACGCTCAAGGGGCGGGCGGTTCGGTGTGTTGCTTCTGTGAAGTGTAGAGGGGGGTTTCTTCTCTAGGCTCAAGAGCATAGCGCATCCAGCACCACTCGGTGAAGGCTGGCAAGGCCAAAAGCCACATGGTCACACCGCTCGTGGAGGATGACACTCCAGGGCACGCTCCCTCTTTTATCTCAACCTGCAAGAACAGCTACATTTGACCAGGACAAAGTTCTACTTGAAGAAAACAAAGTTTCTGGTCTGGACTAGAATTTGGTATCAGTGTGTACAGAGAAGCATCGCTTCAGGGTTAGCGCAGCTGTAGTGTTCAGGATGTAAGACTGATGCTGAATCATGGTAGGAGGGAGCTACGGTGTTGATAACTCAGGGTTATTTCTGTCTGTTTGTTTTGTCATTGAGCAAGGACCCAAGGACTGAACTATTGTGATGGTAAATGTCAGGGCCTCAGAATGTAGGATTAACCTGGAGGTAACAAAAACCATCAATGAATAATATAGAAGGCCATCCTATATGACCAATATCATCTTCTGTCCAATAAGTAACAGAAGAGCCAAATTAGAAACTGATAAAGCTAGTTCCTGGAACATTGGGCTCCAGGAATCAGATTTCTCCTATGCAGAGAAAAAAAAAAAAAAAAAAACCTACAGTCAGCAAAAGAGGTTTGGGGGTTGGTGTGTGGACAATAAAAACACTCTATTGTCAGAATTTAGAGTTAGCAACTTGGATAATATAACTGGCTCAAGGAAAAAGGCTTTGAATTTACAACCAACAATTGGAGTACGGGAAAAGACAGTTGTAACAGTTAGGGTTACAGTGACACCAGATGGGACCAACCTAAGATAGAGGTTCCCGTTATTGAGGTCTTCATAACTCCTCATAAAAACAGACGGGAATAATACAGAGACATAACCAGTGTCATCAGAGCCAGGTGTTGCTTCCGGTTGAGGACAGAAGCGAGGAAAGGGCCATCTCTCTTGCCCCTAAATGCAGAGGTGTTTAAAGTCAACACCCAGGACCTTTGGGGAGGTGGGTGGGGTTCTCCTAGAACTCTTCTGGTAAACTCTTAAAACACGAGGCACCTTATTTGAAAAGCAGCATGGACAGCAAGGTCTTGATTCCTAATGGGGTGGCAGGAACACATCTGTCAAGAACATCAGAAGATTACGACAATGACCATGGAAAACATAGGGCCTTGAATACAACAGAAATTAAAAGGGTAAAAAAAAGTTTAGAAAAGAACTGAGCTGACAGAGTCAGAAGGGTGGTACTGAGACGTTTCCAAGAGGCTACCTAAGAGGTAATGGACGTTATTTTTCCTGGGATACAGGAATTAAGGGTCTTAAAATAATTTCCTTCAACTAGGTTTAAAATTAGACAAGAGAACAGATACTGCAAAAAGGTTAAGACGAGGCCAGATACTGCAAAAAGGTTAAGACCACTCAGTAAGCCTCTCTTGTCTCATCTTCCTGTTTACCTCAGATAACCTGAAATCGCAGCTTGTGGACTCAAGCTGACAAGGGCTTGGTGGGTCCAGGTTGTGACATGTACAAGGTATCGGGTTTGGAGGACAGTTTCCTTTGCGTAAATGCCGAGTCTTGCAGAACTGGGCTTCGATGACAAGGCGCTGCCGAGTACGCCCTGGTTCTGGGGGTGGGTACTGCACGTTTACTTTGAGCAGTGGCAGTGTTAGTGTATTTTATGCCTTTCCTGCTCCCTGTAACGTGGGGTGCAAGATGCAAGACAGACTGAACTATGGAGAAGCTTGGCTCTAAAGAAGTTGAAAAGTATGAGGCCAGGGAGTTAGTTTAGTGGTTCCCACCTCTACCTTGCAAGCACAAGTTTCCCAGTCAGATCCCTGGTACCACACACCACAATGCCAGGCATGGTGGTTCATGCCTGTTAAGTCCAGCACTCAGGAGGCAGAGGCAGGAGGACTGCTCTGAGTTCGAGGCCGGCCTGGGATACATAGTGAGCTCAAGGCCAGCCTGAACTCCAAAGTGAGACCCTGTCTCAAAAAAAGAACACAAACTACAAGTACGATTCTACATTTATTAGATCCTGGAGCAAAGTCTTTCTGGTTGAGGTCAAAGAAAAAGGACCGACAGGGAACTAAACACTCCCCCAAGGGCATTGAGGGACTGGGACTGACTTGACCAAACACACTATCTCCATTATGTTTATTTCTTCTACTGACTTTATACAACAAGGGTGAAGGGAAGGTGGTTTGGAAGTTCGCTTCCTCTAGGCTGTGCCCAGAGGTTACAACATCCAGGAAGAAATTTCTGTGTTCCTCTCCCAATCTCTTGGATGGTAGCAGCTAGCGGCCCTTCAAATCTCCCAACTAAATCACAAACTCAGAAGATGAAAAACTAAATTTTGTCCATGAAAGTCAGCGGAGAAGATCATGCATGAGACGTCAAACTGTAACCTAACAAGTGGGACAGTACCACTGAGATCGGCCAGTGAAATCTGGAGGAGACCCCTAACTCCCGGGGGAATTCAGGGTTTCCCCTACTTCTTTATTCCCCCTCCTGGGAAGAAATGCGGTCCAGGTCCAGGAGCAAAGAGGTTCTAAAAGACAGCTGGTGGCATAGGCGGTGGATGGTAGCGGCAGGGGGAAGAGAACAGTGTTCCTGGAACCGTCTCTCCTGTAGCGTGAGGCTGGAAGAGACTTCTGCCTTCCAAAGACTGAGTGGGCCGCCCAAGCAAGAGCTCAGGTCGACGGGCTGTGCAGGGAGGCACTGACTGGCCTGCTGTAGGGCTTTGGATAAAAACATCACAAGGGTGACTTGTGCATCACTGCCAAGTTTGCCAGGGTAGAAAAACTGGCAGGTCATATCTTTGGCCATTAACTAGAAGGCCTGGCTGCTGAGCGGATTACGGGACAGTGACTTTGTCCTCTCTCAGTACTAACTATAATGACACATTTGATTCTCAAAGGACTGTATTCTAAGCCTGGCTGAAATAGGACGTTCTTTATATTAAAGTTTGCTCCCTCTCTCCTAGACAGAAAAAGAAGTGCTCATGGAAGCAAGGCTACCCCGACAAATCTACTCAGTCAATAACGTCTTGCTTCACTCTTGGTACAACGCTGCGTCTTTTGAGTATTCAGATTTACCCTGAGTTTGCACTCGTTCCACACTTCACCATTATACTCAAAACAGTTTAGATTTGTACAGTAGTCAGTCCCTGTCCTTTTTCTTCAAAGGACACATTAACTCAACAATTTAGGGCTGTTGCTACAGAATCTAAAAATAGAAACTCAGAGGTCTTGAGGTGGAAACTAAGAGTTTAAAAAAGAACACGGCCGGGGCCGGGGAGTTAGCTCAGTGGTTCCGGCGCCTGTCTCGCAAGCGCAAGGACCTGGGTTTGATTCCCCGGTAACCACATAACAATACTGGGCGTGGAGACCCACACCCAGCAGCAACCAGTACCACATACCACAGTGCCGGGCGTGGTGGCTCATGCCTGTAATCCCAGCACCCGGGAGGCAGAGGCAGGAGGATTGTGATGTGAGTTGCAGGCTGAGCTCAGGGCCTGCCTGAACCACAAAGCGAGACCCTGTCTCCAAAAAAAAACCTAAAAAAAAAAAAAAAGAACACGGCCGATTTTGATTGAGGTAGGGTCTCACCTATCAATTGATAGGAGGTTCTTCCATAAAAAGGCATTTTGTGCAGAGTGAGGACTCTGAGGAAGAACACCACATCCCAGAATCAGTGGGCTATAAAGAAATCAAAGCATGTAATAGTCAAGGAAGACTTGTCTTCATACACAGCACTGACTCCAAGGACAGACAAGACAAAATAAGAGGTTCCCTGGCTTCTAGTGCACGACCACCACTTCCTTCAACGGCCACGGGCTGGGCCACGGTGGGTCCCACCTGGGATGTTGGTTATTTTCACACCCAAGAAAGTAGTAGGGTAAAAATTAACTAGCCAGATAACATCAAAGGGAGGATCTGAACATTATTCAGACCATTTTACTGTTTAAAGAATGTTATTATTCAAAGTATATCAATGATAGATAACTGATTTTCCTCAAGACCTTAAGAGGGTCCAAGCAGGGCCCTTGTCTTCCCACTTCGTGGTTTCTTCTGCTGTGGCCTCACTCAACCACAGCTGATATGGCCACAGAGGGTTTTGTGTACTGAGCTAAGACAAAAGAAAACAGGCCATTTTTCCTGAAGGGGGGGGACTTCTGCAATCACTCTACTTTCAATTTATACAATTCTCTTCTAAACTAGTATTAAAGTGAAATGTTTGTCAAGAGTTCTTGAAATACCATGTAAGTCCTGTATTCATCTTTAAAACCTGCCTGGAGAAAAAGCAAACCCTTGGGAAATTGGCTTCTCCCCGACAACCGTTCCCTTGGGTCTACAGTCTCCCCTCTCTTCCAAGCCCTCGGTGGTTTCTGGGTGCCCAAGATGTGCCTCGGCTTCAGCTCATGGGGTTTTACTGCGAAGCGCAGTGTAACTGCTCAGGGTCTGTAGGCCACAGAGGGGCATGTAGCTAAAACACGTATCCCAAGGGGGAAACCGTCAATGGAAAATAGCCAAGGTCAGCCCAAGGAGCTGGAGCTCAGTTTGAGACCGTTTGCAGAATTATTTCCCTACCAGACAAGCAGGCTGGAGGCAGCCTGATGGGAGATGGGTGGGAAAGTAACATAACAGAGGAAGTTACGCCAGCCACTGAGGAGCACAGATCACGGCGCTAGGGCTGAGGAGACAGAAAAAAACTCCACAGAGCTTCTCGGCTTTTGGAGACACTTGGAACCCAAGAAAAATTGTTCCTTGTTTCAACAGAAGTAAAAACTGGAAAGCAGGGAGGGCATTTAATATGTCAGACACAGAATATGCCAAAACCTTATGCTGTCTTCCCCGTATTCCTCAAGAAATAAAATTCTATGGCTGAGGAGAAAGAATGAAGAGAACTGAGGAGCAACTGAAAATGTCTGACTCACAAGAGCTCCCGGCACACTGTACTTCCCTCCACTCATTTCCACTAAAATTCAGATGTGAGAACTTGGACCAGAACCGGGACCTGGTCTTCCCTGGGAGTAACTGTGCAAGAGACACCCCCATCTCCAGCTCTATTCTGCTTTTTCTGTGAGAAGTATAGCAGACGATCTCTTGGGAAGAGTTATTTTATCTTTCAGGTCGTGACAAAGCACATACAGGCACGCGGCTAAGTGTTTACTAAAACTGAAGTCCTGCACGGTGGAGGACCCGCCGCTGAGCACCCTCCAGACCAGCTGAGGAGCGGGGTCACCTCCTGACAGGTCTCAAACTCTCACAAAGGACAAGCTGCCTGGGCTTGGGTTTTTTTTTAAACAGGGGAGAAAAGGCAAGCTTGGAAGACCTCAGCAAGGGAAGTATTTCAGAAAAAAAAACTCTCACAGCAAATTACAAGTGCAAATGGCCTCATGCGGCTGTGAGGACGGGGATGAAGAGGGTCCAAAACAGTGCCTCACAATCCTGAGGAAACAGTTATGGCATTGCTGTTAAGTTTCGTTTTGCCTTTGAACTGAGGATCCCTGTCAGGTTTGTTACACAGCCCAGGCCGTGGATTAGAGTCCTTCAGAGCTGTCTGCCAGCTGGATGCGGAGGACGATGAAAAGGCTGAGCACTGCTGAAGTGTGTTCCCCTTGGAACCTGGCCTGGTTCCAGAGCTGTGGGGTGGGTGTGATTCGGGGGTCGCTCCTAGGCTGGGGTTCTTCTCGTTACAGCCCAAGACATTCACTTTGGGAGGCACAGCGTGTGATCTGTGCCCGGTGGAAGGACTGGCTATACAGCCGTAGGAAGATTCTCCAGGCCCAAGGAGCAAAGAAATTACAGCCTTGTCACCTCTGCGTTAAAGTCTAAGCAAGAAGTATCTGCTGTGGCATGAAGCACACAGCGGGCGGGAGGAACCTTCAATGGGGAGTGAAAGCCACAACCCCAGGGAAGGAGATAAAAGGATAATATCCTCAGATCAAGTCTCAACACTTCTTCCCAGGGGAAGCTACACCAGCCTGCGCTCTATTATCGTGCTCTTTAGCTGGCTACAGTTTAAATGGGAGACAAAGCAAGGGGTGCAGACTTCGGGCCTCACGGTTCTACCGCAGCCCTGCTCCACAGTCAGGCCCTCAGCCTGGCAGCTTGGGGGTTAAAGACAGCACTTAAAAGAAAACTTAAACCCCATTAAGCCCAGGCTCCAAGAACAGTGAGCAGCAGGGAAGCCAAAGGAAACTAATTTTGGAGGCTCTCCAAGCTGCCAATCACAAGCACATTTCCAACAGTCCCAGTGTTGTTTGAGTTGGTTGTTTTTCCACAGGCTGCACAATGGGGTCTGGTTATTCATTGAAAAAGTCTGCAAGTGAGCCCCGCCCTCCATTCACAACCAATTTGGAATGCTCCATTCGGGCCAGAGGGGGGAGTCTGTGGCTCAGCGAGCTGGGGCAGACTCAACAGTGTCCAGAGCCCAGCTGTCGCTGCAGGGACGCTTGCTTGCCCAGCGCGCTGTGTTTATGTGAGAAATTCAGGCACTGCAGGACATCTGCCCGCCCAGCACCCTCCCTGGGACCCAAATGGCTAAGACTGTGGCTGAAATCTGCGAGGGTGTGCCAATCTGCCAGCAGAGAGGTCGGCAAGTGCCCTCTGGCAACCAGAGAAGGGGAAAGAAAAACTATCCTGTGCAGCGCGGTTCCGAATCCAAGTACAGCCTCCAGCAGAGAAACAGACTTCGCTGCCATTTCTGAACCTGCCCCCAGGCGAGCTGGTCCGCAGGAGGCGGACAGCGCTCTGGAAGTTCGCCTCTCCCGACTTCACAGCCAGCAGCTACACCAAAAGCCACCTGGCTTCCTCCTTGGGGTGAGGGGCTCTGGTGACATTGAGACTGTGCAGCTGCAGCCCTGAGCTACCCAGAGGGACGGTTTCACAGTCCCTTTCCTGGGCTTCAGGAGATTTCGAAAGTCAGGACCGTAGCCCTGGGCTTGCAGGGTGAAATCTACTTCAAGGCTTCACAGAAGGCAGGCTAGAAAACTGGTTTGGTTTCTTTAGAGATTCGGGCCACCCCCCCATCTCCCGTAACCACCCTGAGGGAGAGACGATGATGAAGCTACTCTGACAACCAGACTTTATTTCAAGGAAAAATATTTCTTTATGAAAATCGAGTCCAGGCGATAACTTGAAGCTCATGGAGTCCTGCCTGTTTTTTTAATAATGTATTTGGCTATTTTCAAACGTCTTATGTTTACCTCTCCTCACCGCCTGCCCCCTCTTCTCTGAGATCTTTCTGGCTTTGCTGTTATTCCCACCTTTAATAGCTGTACCTTGTAACCTGCTCCTTGGAATTCTGTACTGTCTGCTGCCACTTTCCAGACATATTCCCCCCTATGGAGGAAAACTCCTTTATCTGTATTAGGAAAGGGTCCTCAGGTTGGGCTCTTCTCCCTTTTAACAGCTGAGTTGCTGGTCCTTTGTCATCTAGCTGCCAGCCCCCAAGTGCACTTACAATTAAGATTCGCGCACATGCACACACACGTACACGCAGGGCCAGTGTCTCGCCCCTTCTTTCAGCCAAGCCTGGAAGAAAAGGACAGTGATAGAAACTGACGAGCAAAGCCTCTGTTAAATGAGCTTGATGAGTTCACAAAATGAATTTTTAAAAAAGCAACCTAATCCGGTAATGGCATCAGCACGCCTGGGACCTGTCCAAGGGCTGGGAGCTGCGACATGACAAGACTTTTAGCTCCTTGGACTTCAAGCGGAGACGCACCCAGTGCCAGGGCACAGATGGGGACCAAGCTGCCTCAAGGGCAGCCGTATGCTGGAGAGGGTGCTGTCAGCCCCAAGACTGTATATTTTTCACCATTAAAACCCAAGAAATGTGTGCAGTGAACAGTCTCTCGGTTAAAAAAAAAAGTCACAAGCAAATCCACCCCACCAGCAGGAACACTTGATGTCTGCAGTCATAGCCAGGAAACTACTGGGCGGTAGAAATGGCAAATACTGTAGTACACTATTTATAGTTTTATCGCATGACCTACGTCTTAATCTTATAAAATGGAAGAGCTGAAGGCCAGGGGATAAATGCTGCTCTCTTGACTAATGCCAGGATTTTCTTACTTCTGGCACCTAAACAAGTGACCTGTCTGACAGACACAGATTAATTCCCCATCTCCAGTCTTTCTCACCCAATACAAAGGACTGGAAAGGCCACTGGTTTTATTAGTGGACTAAAAGCAAAGAAACAAATTTTTTAAAATTCCATTGCTTTAAAAAAGCCTAAATGAAATACAGTTAGATGAAAGACATCACTAAATACATGGTTTTTAGATTCGTGAGTATTCTAAAGTCTCAGGCCCTGAAAGTCTCAGATCTGGGGGTGCTGGAGGATCAAAATGTTCTGAACTTCCCATCACTTAGCACCTGCTCCTCTGCAGGCAGTCCGATGGTGGACGTCTGTAACGGAGACCCCACGTCCACTCATCTCTCCCCCATGTTTCCCACAGGCTTCCTCCAGCATTCTTCTTCCTTCTCTCTACATTGAGAAGCACTGGCTCCTAAAAAGTGTAAACCAAACTCTTGCCTCCATCAGCCTGTTCTTTCAAAAGGCTTAGTGCTCATTATGGT
Organism: Petromus typicus; assembly: GCA_004026965.1. NCBI lineage: Eukaryota > Metazoa > Chordata > Mammalia > Rodentia > Petromuridae > Petromus > Petromus typicus. Next base: position 24,702 of record PVIR01013534.1, read on the forward strand.
TCCCAAAGACTTCAGGAAGATCCTTTCCACCAGACAGAGCCTAGATCACAGAAAATATCTCCATGAAGCTCAGCTACGCCCCATCTGGGGCCAGGATGATGTGCTTCTCCAGAAAAGGGGAATGCTTGCCGCTTCCACTACACCTGGTCACATATTATAAGAAAATAAACATCCAGGACTAGGAATTTAGCTCAGTGGTTCCAGTGTCTACCTGGCAATCACAAGATCTGGACTGGAGATCAATCCTCGGTACTACATACTACAATGCCGGGCGTGGTGGCTCATGCCTGTAATCCCAGCACTCAGGAGGTAGAGGCAGGTAGACCGCTGTGAGTTCAAGGCTCGCCTGGGCTACATAGTGAGCTCAGAGCCAGCCTGAACTACAAAGCAAGACCTTGTCTCAAATAAAAAATGCTAAAATGAAAATAAACATCCAGTAGAAAAATCTCACAGTGACACGGATTAAGATCACTGTGATTTTGGCTCAAGTGCTGTCATAAAATTAATCCTATTTCCCCAGCCATCTATTGCAATGTATTTATGAAAAGATTTTTATCAGTTAATTAGCTGGTCCTTAGGAAATTACTCATACTTCCTCCTGTTGTACCATTCTTTTTGAAACACAGACCTTAAAAAGAACCCTCCAAGAGGAAAATGGGGTCATTTGGAATCTAAAATAGTTCTCTAAACTATATTTGGTATGGAAGTTGGAATTTTAAAATAAGATTTTATCAAGCTCTTTCTCAGTATAAAACATGTTTTTCAATATGCTGATAGATAATTATTCACAACACCACCATTGAAAAGAGTGATTTAAAAAAAATCAGAATTGAAACCTGCATTTCAGAAAGGCTCCTTCCATGTGCTAACATCTATTAAGATATACCCTAAGGGGCTCTCAGGCAGTCAGTTGAAAATGAAGACAAAGTCTACCCTTCCCCTTCAACAAAAAGCACTGGAGTTCCAATCCCAGGACTTTGATTTATTAACTCTGTGAAAATGGGTAGTAAAGAAGTTTCTACATATATGTCCATGTTCTGACCCAGATTCCCAGGTTTGGTAGCTCTCTGTGATAATACACTTAGCCACAGTCATTTCTACACATACATGCTGACTTATAAATGTACAGGATATATATATATATATATATATATATATACACATACTACTACATGCGGTTTTATCAGTATACACACTAAAATGTCTTCAGAGAAACCTCTTAGTTTTAATAATTTTTCTCTTAAAATTTCTTGCTCTCTTCCAGATCCTAAAAGGACTAACTCAAAGTACTGAGAGAGATAGGTTCTGAGGATCTCAAAAGAAAGAGCTGAGCGAGGTATGAAGAGCGAAGGGCCAGCCTGTCTGCCCAGGGCTCTACCGAGAGTCCCTGGGGCATGCCAGTGGGCCCCAATGCAACAGCTCTGTGAGAATTTCTTTAAAGATATTATCGTACATATTTCCCCCCTCGTTTCCATTTTCCCTTACACCGCGGGTCAGTCTCTCCAGTTATCTGGACCTTGTAATATCTCTCCCATAAAACTGGGGAGGGGGGACTCTACACGACATTGCCAGCTCCATTCCAGATCTCCAAGGTTATTTCTCAGAACCCTGGGACAGTGCAGGGTACCACCCCATGGTCTAT
>PVIR01013534.1:26443-42260 GCA_004026965.1 Petromus typicus
ATCCTCCTGCCTCTGCCTCCCGAGTGCTGGGATTACAGGCGTGAGCCACCACGCCCGGCACTGTGGTATGTGGTACTGGTTGCTGCTGGGTGTGGGTCTCCACACCCAGTATTGTTATGTGGTTACCGGGGAATCGAACCTGGGCCCTTGCGCTTGCAAGACAGGCGCCGGAACCACTGAGCTAACTCCCCGGCCCCAGAAAACCTGGATCTTGAAAGCTTACAACAATACTACCTCTGCAGAAGTTGAATGCAGAGTATTTATCCACCAAAAAGCCATCATTTTCAAATGTAGTATTCTAGAATAAAGGCAACTAACCACATTACTCCGTATTTCTTTTTCATATTCCAGTCTCTCATGCATCCACAATGGAAAATTACTCAAATCACTGTCAACAGATATACCATTACCAGAGGCCACTGGTAACAAGGGCATTTCTGATACTGAAGGGGGGGAAGAGATTTGCTTTCCCTGACAAAAGTTTGATGCCTAACTCTGCCTGGGTGATTCAGACCAATTCATAATGCTTCACTGAATGGGAATCTGTTCCTCTCCTTTTCAGGGAGCAACCATGGGCTCTTCCAGAAGACAACTGGGGTGGAAGCTAGTCCTTCCCACAAGGCTGTGACAAGTGTCAGGCAAAGTGAGGTGCGCTGCACGCTACCCTGTCCAAGACCCGGGCTGGGCTCCACCAGCTCCGTCCCATGGGCCTGAACCTAGGCCAAACACCCCAACCTGAAGGAAATGGCTGCTGGTTGCACCCTTTCCCTCAGCAGGGGCTCTTCCTCCACGCTCCCTGTTCAAAGCTAACCTTCCCCCAGCTCCACCTCAAGAATTAAGGGGGGAGGCTGTGCTAATTTCTCCACCATATTTTTTTTTTTTTTAAGGTTTTTTTGAGACAGGGTCTCGCTTTGTGGTTCAGGCTGGCCCTGAGCTCAGCCTCCAACTCACATCACAGCAATCCTCCTGCCTCTGCCTCCCAAGTGCTGGGATTACAGGCATGAGCCACCACGCCCGGCACTGGTATGTGGTTACTGGTTGCCGCTGGGGTGAGTCTCCACACCCAGTATTGTTATGTGGTTACCGGGGATTGAACCCGGGTCCTTGCGCTTGCAAGACAGGCGCCGGAACCACTGAGCTAACTCCCCGGCCCCTCTCCACCATATGTTTTAACCTTAAAACACAGAAAACGTTCAGCAGTTAAAAGCAAAAAACAAACAAAATAAAAAATACATCATGCTTGATAGGCAGGGTCCCAAAGTACCTCCATTTAAGGTATGATATTTTAATTAAAGAACTTAGCACATCCCATTTGCTGAGCAGGAATGATTTCTAAGGAGCCAATACACATTTATTGATTTCTTTGCTTAGCCTATCCCCCTAGATAAATATCTCAAGTACAAATCCTGTGTGCTGACATCGTTCTTGAAAGAACAGACCCTGGCTTCAGCACATGCGATCAATCTGAATGCAGCCATGTCACTCCCCTTAACTCTTGAGTTACAGAGAAACAAACTGTCATAAAAACATTTCAAAGCGCTTCTGCCAAGAAAGCCACCTCCCAAACAGACTGCACTTTATGCTGCTCTGAGCAAGAACTGGAAAGGATGGGCCAAACTGTCGACACAGAATGAAGTTAGGTTACAAGTTCTGTCTTTCATCTTGCAAATGCTCGTGAGCACACGCGTGCACACACATGTGCATGCACACACACATGCATACACACACAATTTAGATGAACTTCATTTAGCTTTTCTGTGGCAAGCTTCTCGTTCACATGGAAGTTATCAAGTTAATGCTTATTAAAAAGCATTTACTCCCTACAGAAGAGGTGACAGCGGGCTATGACAAGGCCAAGGTAACCGTGAGTCTGTGGGTGCGTCATTTTTCTGCAAGTTTCAGGGCTTTGTGCCTTTAGGAATGAGGTCTACCGTTCAGCAACATCCTGCCTGTTGGTCTGTTTTTTCATGTAATAGATTTAGTGCCCACCTATTACTTAGATCCAGCTATCCTCCCTCTCCCAGTGGCATTTTTACCCACATATGTGCATGCATGGGTGCACCCGACAGGGATAAAACAAAGCTGAGAAGAATTTGTTGGTGCAAAATGAGAAACTGAATCCTCGCCTGCCTCAGGTGCTTGCTATTATAAACTATGACTAAGAGACATGAATTTCTCTATGATGCAACCCTCGAGAGAGGCAGCATTTTCTCCAGGCCTCTCTTAAACCTGCTCATTCGCCAGTGACTAATGCTCTCTACAGCAGCCCTGTGCTGCTCAAATTTCATCAGCCAGCTTTGTCCTTGATAGGTCTGCTCGGCCTGGACCAGAAAAGCTCCCAAACCTGTTGAGGGCAGCCTCAAAAGATCCGGTCTTTACAGGGTAAAGCTCACCGTGTCCCACCAGCGCCAGCAGCCATCTTTGCAGCTGCTCCTAGCGTTTTATCATCTCAAGTAATGAGCAACTAATGACTGAAGAAAAAGGTTTTCCTCCTCTCTACACAGTAAAGTCCCAGCCATAGCATGAAGATTAACAAAAACTCGGGTTATCCTGTGACTCCCCCTTTGTTAGCTCAGAAGGAACAACACTGACAACGTGTTACGTGAAACCACAAGTAACTGGAATTTTCCATGAACTATTTTCTGCACCTTTAAGAGAATAAAAAAATGTAACACTCATCATTCCCATCAAAGACTTAACCTGCAAACGAGACAGGCTATAGGAAAAGGCCACTAATAGACCTTCGGCCCAACACATGTCAGTTAATTTATACTTCTGAGCTTGAAGTTTTGCAATATTCCTAAGGTAAAAAGAAATTTAAAGATGACACTACGTTCAGTAAGTCTTGCCTGACATAGATGAGAATCACTCTAAAGATAGCTTCAATAATGCATGGAACAAAAATGTTCAGGATTCAACCTGAATTATTTTTTAAAAAACTACACACACACCACTGTACAAATCCACTGGTTGGGACAGAAGATATTCTAGACATGGGTGATCCAAGACCAAACAATTCAGAACAAATGTGTTACCATGAGAAAGGTACTTACAGTTATCAGACTGAAAATCTGGGACAAACTGTTCATCATCAGGAACTTGTGCTGGAAAAGAGATTTTTATTTTAGACCTTGAAGTTTTATTAAAGGGAACAGTAAAAGGTTTTATATGGAAAATAGGACAGCCAAGAAACTTGCCTTCAGCTAACCAAGCCTCTTGAAGTTGACTGAGATCCTGAAACAACTCTGGAATTGAAAACAGAAGACCCCAGAATGAGGATATTTCTTCCCTTATAGAAAAGCATACTACCCCGGCTGAGTGATCTGCATACTACCGCAACTGAATGATTTGAGGAAAACACAAGATAGTGGAGAAAAGCTTCACTACCTTCAGAATCATGAGCCAGATCGGTGTCCAAAAACTTCCTCTTTCTGTCGGTCATGGGCCGCCCTCGACCTTCCTCACATCGAGATTTCTGAAAGAGGCCATCACAGACAGAAGAGTCACTCGTGGGAAGAGGTCCAACAGCGGCTGAGCCAGTAAGAAGGCTCTTATGGAAGCAGGAGGGCAGAATAAACTGAAGGCTGCATGAACTTACCCCTGGGACCATAAAAGGGACTTGTTGATCGTAAAACCCATCCATGGTGCTTCCAACGTCTCTACTACCACTTTGAAAGGTTTCAGCATTGAGTAATTTCAGAGGGAAAAGGGTCCTCCTGTAATATGAATTTGGGATATTTTGACTTAGGAGGAAAAATGACATGAAGCAATTTCACACTGTCTTTCCTTAGGGCCCTCACAGAATCAATCATTACCTGCTTCTCAAGTGTTGGACTCACACACAGCCCATCGAAAGTGTGAGTTTTCAGACCGACAGTGGGCTCCATTAAGGGCATCAGATATACTGAGTGCAAAATGCACTTACTCAATCCTTTTCTGCCCTTTCTTCTCTATAACCACTAAGATTATAGATTTTTGGCATAACAAGGACACAAACATCACCTTATTTCCATCATGAAAGACGATTTTCAAAATTTCTATGGACAACTCTCCAGGTCATGTGTGTTATGATTTTTTTGTAGTTGTTTTGTTTTGAGACAGGATCTTATTACTCTGTGGTTCAGGCAGGCCTTGACTCATTATTAGTTCAGGCAGGCCTAGAACTCAGCAATCCTCCTGCCTCCGCCTCCCAAATGCTAGGATTACAGAAGTGGGCCACTATATCCAGCAGCAGTACAGTTTTTTTTAAAAAGAGAGAATTTAATCTTTGACAATTAAATTGAGAAGCTGGGTTTAAATGTTCCAAGTTTTTGGCAATTAAGAATCTGACATACAGAATCAAAGTTATTTTGTAGATCAGTAATAAAAAAACACTATGTAAAGTTCCAGGAATACATTATCAGAAGTATATTTTGTTCACATACAACTCTTTAAAGGTAACCTTCTGTCCAAACAGGTGTGTATGCTTATATGTTACAAATATTTCCATGGCAACTTAAGAAGTTATCTGATATCTCAAACTTCTAACAGAAGATCTATGAAAAGTAATATATAAAAGAAACTAAATTCCACACTATTTTAAAGGTAGTTCCATAAAAGGCCTTTTAAAAAGGCAGCAAAAAATAAACTCCATGGAATTCAGTTTGTTTCTCCCGGCAAAGTTAAATATCCCAGGATATTTATTACCCCCCCCTGCACAAACAGCCGAGGACAACTCCAATCTGAACTGTTACGTGCTGCAGCTATAGAGATGCTGAAGTCAAGCGAGAGGGCATAATTTTTTTAATTTGGAGAAATAAAGTAACAATTTTAGGAAGGTCTCATTTTCCTAAACATGTTGTTTTATCCTCCATATAAAAACAGGTCAACCAAAAAGGTGGAAAACAATTTCATTCACCCTATGTCTAAGCAATGCAAAAATATTCAAAGGGTAATTTCTTTTGTTTAACTTGTACACAGTTTTTAAGCAGAAAACTTTTTTTTTTCCAGTGGGCAATTACATCCAATTTGTTCTTCACAGTGTGGAGTATATAAAATTTTCATAACTTAGCAGGATACAAGAAAGCCCTTCACGGTCTGCCTCCTCCTGGACAGCACTTGGCCCAAGTAGGAAGATATTTTCTAAATGAAAGGAGAGGAGAGAAATAGCACAGTTCATAACTTCCTAGAAAAACACTTCTGCCAGCTTGCATGCCTTCCAACCAGCATAAAAAAGGGTTCAGAATAAAGTCTCTTTCTCAAACAGTCTCCAACCCGATTACAAAATCTGAGAAACCTTAGCAGGGAGTGAGGTGCATGAAAGAGTTTTCTGTCGACTACGAAAATCTATCCGATTAAATCGTAGCCTTAAAAATTCAGTAAATGTCGGGGTGGGGGTTGGGCAACGAGTAAGAGACCACCGAGATTATTTTCAGCCTCATGATGAAATACTTCACTCTACAGAGCAAAAATATCGTTTAAATTTTTTAAAGGAAGAAACTGCCGTAAGCAAATCCAAAAGCAGCGTCGGTATCTCTACAAGAAACTCTCGGAGTTCAAGGGCTAAAAACACTGTGTTCAAAGTATTCAAAAAAAAAAAAAAAAAAAAAAGCCTGAAGGGAAGGCTCGAGTGCTTCCAGGAGTTTAAACCACTTCCTTTGTGCCCCCCCTGCCGGGTGCCCCCAGGAAAACTTTAACACAGCGCAGCGGCGCGACCGAGGCCCCTCCCCCGTGGCGCGCAGCGGGCCGGGTTTTATGAATGGAAGAGCGAGCGCAGCCGCCACATCAGGTAGAGGCTGTAACTGGATCCCTCGCGCTGGGCCCCATTCACAAAACAAGACACACTTCCACCCAATTCCCAGCCTTCCCCATTCATGAAAACTCCTTCGGCTGCGCCCCCGCCCCCACTCCCAACGCACGCCCAGCCTCCAACGCAGGCCCCTCACCCCAGCGTTTTAGGAAGAAAGCTCAATGCTTCATTCACAAAAAGGGAAAAGAGGAAAGAAAAAAAAAAAAAAGCAAGCCGCAAAGAGCTAACGAAAGAAACCCGCTTCATTCATAAAGTCACCCACATTCATAAAAACGAGGTGCGGCGCCCGGCGCTCCCAACGGCTTCCAATTTACAGCCTCCCCCAGTCCCAAGCACCTCTCCTAGGAACCCTCACACACCCGGAGTCCCCCCTCCCCTCCAAAAATGCAGCCAGATCCGAGGCCCCAGCATCTCTCCGTCCCTGCTCCGCAACCGGGTTCTCCCAACCGCCCCTAGGCCCTGTGCTGAGGCTCCCCGGTTTTTCTCCAGAGACGCTGCGCAGCCCGAGCGCCTCACCCTGCCGGGGGTGGGAGCGGTGGGACAAGTGTCCACTTTCCACAACGTGAAACTTGCAAGGCCCGCCTAAGTTGCTGGCCGCCCCCCAACGCCGCAGGCTGCACATGCCTGGGTCGCCCAAGCCCTCGGGGTGTTCTAGGGGGAGCGCCTCTCAGCCTTCCCCCTCCTCCCAACTGCAAAGCTGCGCCAAGCGTCTCTTCTCGCGAGCCTCCAAGTCCCCTCGGGGCTCTCAGATCTCCAGAGACCAAAGCCCCGCGACTCCGCGCCTCCCGCCCCACCCCGGAGCCCCGCACCCCGCGTCCCCGCGCGCCGCCCCCGCGAGGTGCGGAAACCCGCAAGCCTCGCGCTCCGGAACCGTTAGCCGCCCCCGCCTGACGCCTCCCGAGAACCGGACCGGACCGGGCCGTGGGGGAAGGGGGGAGTCAGTCCCCGGGGGTTCGCCCCAGATATACACCCCGACTTTGAGGATTCGGAGTCAGCGCGTGAACTCCCGCCAGCTGGGCCTGTGGGACTCGTTGCAGAACACCCCCAAAGATACCCCTTTCAGCCCCCCGCGACGCCCCCTCACCTGAAGTGGCCGCCCTCCCTCGGCAGCCGCCCCGGCGGCGCAGGCGCGCTCACGCACGCGCGCACCGGGCCTGGGCGCCTAGGCGAAAGGCTGGGCCGAACCGCTCTGGAGACAGCGAACTGCTCCGCGCACCAGCGGCTGGACTCTGCGCCGCAGCTGCCAACCAGGCTGGAGCGCTGGCCCGGCCCCCGCGGCCCGCTGCTCCGCCCGCCGCCATTGGCCCGCGGCCCCAACCTAGCCTGCTTCCCATTGGCCAGAGGTCGTTCCCGCGGCCGTCCATCACGTCTTGTTTACCCTGTCTTCGAGCAAATCCAACCGAGCCGCCCCACCAACTCCTGCTTCCATTGGCCAACTGTGGGTCTCTCTCCACCCCCTCGAGGGCCTATTTTTACATAATTTATGCACCGGGGGCCGTTAGCCAATCAGCACAGGCTTGTTTATATAATGAATGTAAGGACGTTTTTCATTCATAAAAAACGCGACCTGAGGGGGAAGCTTAGCTGAGTCAGTGAAGCACTTAAAGGGGCCGAGGCCCAGAGAAGCCACCGTTACTTCCCTTTTCGCACGGTTTTCCGATTTTGCGCCAAGACATGGCTCTTTGCCTTTTTCCAGTGCCCCTATTCTCCCTCTGCAAACCCACGAGCACGATTAGGTCGCTTGGCACTGGAAGTTCGCAGCTGCAGCACCAATCAAAGTTATCGTTTTAGAATTCAGGCGAGAGGAATTCGTCATTCCGCACAGAGAAACTCGCTGACCGACCTGGGCGTTCGGCCCACGGAAAACGGAAACCGAGCGCTTTAATCTTAGTTACTTTTAAGAGAGGCCTTAATTTCTTTACACCAGGTTTCCAGTGAGAATAAGTACTTCAGCTCCTTTTAAAATCTGAAATCTCCCAGATTTTTTTTTTTTTTTCTAGTGACAAGGCCTAAAGCCCAACCAGATCTTTAGTTTCACTGCAGCTTGTGCTCTCCGCTCAAGTGGGTTCGGGAGCCGAAGCGCGGGAGGGTCTGGGCTCTGGAAAATCCTGCCCCCAGATGGCACCAGCCAGTCAAAAGACAGACTCCTAAGGAGCCCCCGGAATGGGCTCGAGGAGTTAGACCGCTCGCCTCCCTCCCGGGCGGCTTGTTTTTCATTTAAGTGTTGAACGCAAGATGGTGTGATGCGGATTATGTCCCGCGCCGCTGACGACGACTGTGGGAGCTCTGCTTGCCAAACTATAGAGCTCTGCCTGCAATTGTTGAAATTCTTAACAGAGTGTTCCAGGAAATAAATAAACAAGCAATCCTCTCCCCTCTCCGCCCCCTCTCCTCCGTTCTGCGAAGGGCCCGAGCCGGCTCCCTGCTCTTCCACAGGATGCGGGAGCTGCAGTTTTCTTCTAGGGCTGTGCTCTGACTCTCACCCTGTGTGTCAGCGGTGGCAGAAGATGTCCAGCGTTAGGAGACAGCTCCTAGCAAAAGGTGTCCTACAGCGGCCGACCCCGGCGTTACTCCCACACCCTCCTGGGCTTTAAATTTTTAGGAGAAAAAAAAAAAATTAAGTCGAAATCTACCCACCTGCTTTTCCAGCTCCATTTGTATGCTGGAGTGGGACCCGATGTGCTCATTATGGACCTAAAAGAACTGGAACGCTGCACTGAGACCTGGGCCCAGCACCCACCAGGCTGAGCTTCTGACTCTGCAAAGGACTAGGAAGGGCGGGAGCAGGCATGTAGGAAAGTGCTCTGAGCTTTAACGTTCTCCGTGTTGAGCTCGGTGCTTGCTACTCCGGTTTTCCCTTAGTACCTTTATTCCCAAGCAGGGCCATTTCTGTTTGGTGTCTGCAAATTTAACCTTGGTCCTCTTGTGGTTCCTGTTTGTCGCCAACATACTGAAGGTTCTATCTCCCCAGTCAGGTGCCAGGCTCCACATTGGCTCCCAGACCCCTCCTTTCCCAGCGTTGTCTGCACCCCATGGCCGCTCCTCCCCTAGCTCATCTCTTATCAGTCTGTTTTCTCTTTGCTAAAGTTTTTCAGGCTCCTGGAAGATTGTAACCCACGGGTCCTCACCACACATAAGCCATAGCAAACCAAAAGTATGATTACTTTACAACTTTGGCTACAGGAAAACTGAAGGACACTTTGCAGTGACTTCCCAAACATGGTTGGGTGGGCTCGATGCCTAGAATGTGGCTTTTGTGACCTTTGCCTTGAGCCAAGATTCTCCATCTCACCTTGTGAAGAAAAGTTGGGAAATTCTGGACCGAATTTCCAGGTAGTGGCTTGTGGGGTAGAGGAAGGGGTGAGTGATAGGTTTTTATGGGAAGGTTGTCATAGAGGGGTGATATGTGGGGATTTAGGCTGGAATAGAGCTACTGTCAGTTCGTTGCAGTCACCCAGTAAACATCTATTTTTATTTTGTACTGAATGTCCAGCCACACTCCACTATACTACAACGAGGAATAAGTCTCTGGCATTGCCTTGGAGAAATGCACCTTCGATTGCACAATCTCACTAGCTGTGCTTTACAGAACACTTCTATATAACCTACGTGTGCCATGAACACTGGTTATCTGACTTTTGTCCTTGAAGTGATGATACTGAAGTAGTTGGGGTTATCAACATCTCCATTCTACAAGTGAGAAACTGAGGTACAGAAAGATGAAGTAATTTTTTGATGGTCACAGAGCTGGTATGAAGTTGCTGAGCCTGGAGAGAACAAAAATGGTCCCACTCCAGAGCCTACCTCGGCTGCTCAGCAAGATAAAAGAACACCTCATTTAAAGCCAACGTGATAAAGACAAAACCAGTGTAAGTCATAGGGAAGCAATTTTAGCTCAGGATAATGTTAGGAAGAACGATGGGATATTTGGAGTTGTCCAATGAAAGAATACAACAGCGGAGGCACTTGGGCAGAAAAATATCCAAATAGTGCAGAGGGACTACTGCTCTGGCTGGGATAGAGGCATTCTGAAGATTATACCAGCTCGGGCTGGGGATTTAGCTCAAGTGATACCATGCCTACCTTGCAAGCATAATGGACTGAGTTTGATCTCTGGTAACGCCCAAAACAAAAAACCAGCGCTCAGTCTGTGATGCTGGGATTTGGAGCCCTGTGTTAGTCCTGGCCTGAATGTGGGAAGGGAGGGAAGGGCTGGTACAGCGTACAATGCCCTGTTTGCCAGGCCAACTCAAGTGCCAAAGATGCTTCCATACTGTTAAGTGTTTATAGCTGTTTTCCTTCCACTTCTTTTCTCCTTTGGATTTACCTCCCCGCCTCCTTTTCTTGTTATCTTTGCCTTTGTAAGAGTTAAGGGTCAGTAGTTAGGAGTTCTTTGTCTAGTACCTAGAGTCTTTCTTCCTAAGAACAATACTTACTTTGGAGGTTTTGTAGAGGATGTGTTTTAATTATCATTCCTTCTCCTTCTAGGGAGAATTAGAATTGGAAAAGTAAACAGAAAGAGAGACAGGCCTCTTCGGAACATTCATCTCGTGTCAATCTAGCCTTTGTCCTCTGGTAACAGCAAAGCTCACTTAGTCACAGTAAGAAAACTGGACACTTGTTCTTTACACTAAGTTTACTGTGTGTCTTTAGGGAACACGGTAAAGAATAGAATTTTTTTTTTAATTAAAAAAAAGAAACAACAGGGTCAAGGATTTAGATCAGTGGTTCAAGTGCCTGCCTTGTGAGTGCTAGGTCCTGGTTTTGATCCCTGGTAACCACATACAACAATGCCGAGCATGGGGGTTCACATGCACCAGCAATCAGTACCACGTACCACAGTGCTGAGTGTGGTGGCTCATGCCTGTAATCTCAGCACTCAGGAGGCAGAGGCAGGAGGATTGCTGTGAGTTCAAGACTAGCCTGGGTTACATAGTGAGCTTAGGGCCAGCTTGAACTACAAAGCGAGACCCTATCTAAAAAAAAAAAAAAAAGAAGAAGAAGAAGAAGAAGGAGAAGAAGAAGAAAAAAAAGTGCATTTGCAATTGTGAGTGTTGTCCTGACTGGAGACCAGGATTTAGGCACACAGTCCCCAAGAGTCTTCCCCACTCTTGTGTAGTATGGACCAAGGGACTGGAAGAAGACAGTCTCTAAAAGGTATGGAAATGCTTTCCTGCCTTCAAGCAAAAGATAAAGCACACTATCTTCTTTTCTAACATTCAGAAATCAATGTCCTAAGAACTGAAAGCAGGTGGGGGATTTAGCTCAGTGGTCCCAACACCTGCATTGCGAGCACTAGGTCTCTGGTTCAATCCCTGGTAACCACATACAACAATGCCGGGCATGCTGACTCACAGTGCACAAGCAATCAGAACCACATACCACAGTGCCGGGTGTGGTGGCTCACACCTGTAATCCCAGCACTTGGGAGGCAGAGGCAGGAGGATTGCTGGGTTCGAGGGTAGCATGGGCTACATAGTGGGTAAGGGGCAAGTCTGAACTAGAAAGTGAGACCTTGTCCCCTCCCCCCCAAAAAAAACCCTGAAAGCAGATAATTGTATTGACTCAAAGTTTATTTTATCTATTTATTTATTTTTCTAACATTATTTTTGGCACAAGGTCTCTCTCCCTGTGCAGTCTAGGCTGGCTTTGAACTCACTGTATAGCCCAGGCTGGCTTCAAACTCACAACCATCCTCCTGCCCCAGCCTCCCTGTGCTGGGATTATAGGTATGGCCATCATGTCTGGCTCAAAGTTTCTTTAAATAAATAGGGGCCTCCTTGCCTCCAAGGAATCCTTGTAAATCAGGAAATAGTAATGTGGGCAGTTACTGAGAACTTCATAGGAGCCAAGCCCTTTGCTAAACACTGTGCACCAAAACAGTCCCAGCAAGAGCCTTCTGAGTCAGGAACTGTCCTTGTCACCTTCACCTTTCAGAGTGAGGAAGCTTAGGCACAGAAAGTGCCTCCAGGCCACTACCCTAACCCAGAGTAGGGAGGCTGCTCCAAGCAAGTTTCTTCCAGAGGCTGCCATTCAACTATTCTGCGGTGCTGCCCTCCCCACCCCCCATTGTGTGCTTGACAGCAGCCAACCCTCAAAGAGTGCCATGCCCTACTTTGGAGCTTTATTTCTACTAATCCACTTAGACCTCCTACCAACGATGTAGTGTAAAATTATTCTCCCGAGGCAGAGAAGTCAGTAAATTTCTCCATTGTTGAGGAGCTGATAAAAATTAGAGTCAGGAGCTGAAGGTAAATCTCGAGTCCTTGCTCCTGAACCTTTTTCTAGGCTGCCTCCTCTCCTGCAGTCTCTCGCTTTACTACTTTGTCCCATCCTTACCTTGGCATTTTGACCACTCACCTGCCACATCCAAGGAGAGTACACCTGGGAACCAGCTGCCGCAACCCCAGATCACTTGTGAATTACCATCTCGAGCCATCAGGGATTCGTCTCCATGAAAGTCATGTCAGAAATAGAGTCGGGAAAGCATTTGCAGAGCATTCCCAGCGTGTGGGCTCCATAAGACCCTTCCCATCCGGTGCTATATCTACAGCCTCTACCTTCCTGCCCGATTTGTTGATGTGAAAACTGAGGTTCCAAGTGAGACATTAAAAAATACACGTCTGAGATTTCTCAGCAAAGAGCAAGTCAGGCCGAATGCATGTTCCTGACCCTCCGACCCAGTCAGCTCAGAGGGACTTATTTTTGTCCTAGTTTACTCCAGAGCTCGCAGGCTTTCTCTCTCCTTCTCCTGACAGTTCTTAAATCTTATGCAGCACTGACTATCAAAATTAACCTACAGCAGTGTGGAACTGAGATTCCCGATGGCCAAAAGATTTCTTTCTTAAGAAAAGAAAAATGGAACTCTCTGGAAACTGTCCATGATTTCCCACTGACTGCGGTGTGAGGACCACAGCAGCCTGGTGACCCATCGGTCTCTCCTCACCCTTCCGGGCCCTTTGTTCTGACCACTCAGGGATGGACCTGCCTGTTTCAAGACCCCGTCACATGCCAGCGTCCTGCTGTACCTCATGCCGGCAGAGCACCGCTCCTCCACACAAGGACCCTGGGGCTGCCAGGGGACCTGTGTTGGACTGCTAGTGTTTTCCTGCTTCATCTTGATTGGGAAACAGGATTTTTTGGTGCATTAAGACACAGCTTTGCCAGCTCCTCATGACCTCAGCAGTTCTTGGCCTCTTATCTGGCAGCTTGGAAACTAGCAAGCCAGTGGGTTAGAAATGAGAGTTGAGAAAGAGTCCATGGATTCTAAAAGAGAGAGAGAAAGTGCTTGCTCCAATGAGGAAGTGGAAGAACTTGAATTTGTGGTGTTGGCAAAATCTATTTTGACCCCTCAGAGTCGTCTTTTGCTTCCTTTTCTGCCATACTGGTCAGTTTCAGATGACTGTGAGTTAACCCTTGCTGTGACCTTTTGGGATTTTATTCCCAAAGCAGCAGCTGGCTCTCAGCGGTGCTGCTTTGAGCTATGAAAGGCCTCTCTCGGGCTGCTTTGGTGTGGCAATTGGAGAGCAGGCGGTAAGGCGGGCGATTCAGTTCTTGGCTTGTTCTGTAGACGCCCACCTCTCCTAGGCTCAGCTGTACGGCAGTCAGGATGTGCCAGGGAATAGATCTAATACAGGATGCAAAATTGATAGGATTATTTTATAATATTCACCCAAAAGTCAAATGTAGAGGAGTGCAAGAGATCTGTCCACATATTAGAGAACCGAAGAATTCAGCTGTGTCCAGCTAGACTCCACAGCAGTGTCCAGCTGATGGCCCAGAGCCCAAGGCAGTGCCCTCCATGGGTCCAGCAGAGGCCTGGAGCCCTCAGCAATATCTTGGGCAAGTCCTTGAAAAAGACCAAAATGGCAACAATCCTCAGGTGGGTCTTCCACACCCAGAACCAGGCTGACTCAGTTAAGTGGAGCGTCCCAAGATGACCATCAGTCCACCACAGAGGAGGGGTGGGGGTGGGGTGGGCAGGGGGGGCGGGGGTGTGTGTTTATCTTGATTCGAACAAAGGGAAACTCAACAATGGCCAATTCATAGTTAAGCCCCAGATAAAATGGCCCTTTATCATTGGATTCTAATGGGACATCCAGACCTTTTTTTTTTTCAAGGTGTTCTCTCCACTTATTGCCACTTGAAACGAAAAACCAGTATTTAAAAGCAGGTATACATATACCCTCTCTTCTCCCCTCATGCTTTGTGCTAATAGCTGATCTGCCAGCCCCTTGGCTCTGGAGTGGAAGACCACGTTGATTTCAATGGGAGGCTATCTTGTGTCCCTTTTCTGAACTCCCTCCCACTACGGAGCTGCACAGGTCTAAAAATGCAAATCACGAGAGAGTGTCTTGTCCCAGGAGAGCCCACTGAAGTACTCAGTTCCTCTGTTCATTCCCTGTGCTGTTTGCTTTCTATTGCTATCTGACACACAGACAGGAAAGTACACAAATGATTAGAACTCGGTGCGTTTTCACATAGCGAGCCTCTCTGTGCCTTCAGTTTAAGAGACAGAACACTCGCTCTTCTTGTCTTGCCAAAAATCTCTACCAGGCCCTACGTTCTCCTTCTTTCTCCGTCTCAGCTTCTAACAGCCCTGCCTGTTTTTTTGTACTTTACATAAATGGAATTATACAGCACACGCTGTTGTGTCTGGCTTGTATTCTTTAGCATTATGTTTGCGGGAGTCCTCCACTTGTGGCTTTGTTTTGTTTGTTCTCTTCATTGCATAGTGCTCCGTTGTGTGAATATATTACAACTACCTTATTGTTTTACTCTTGATGTATATCCAGGCATTTTCCAATTTTAGCTATTACTACAGATGTTCTTATGAAACTTCGAGTGAGACTCTAGCCCATGCCTTTTGGTAATTTTAGTTGGTCATTTAGGATGTAATGGCAGAGCTGGGTGGGGTAGCACACACCCATAGTCCCAGTATTCTAGGAAGCTAAGGCAAGAGGATTTCCAGTTTAAACCCAGCTTGACTAAACTTTGTGGACTTAGTGATACGTTGTCTCGACATAAAAAAATTAAAAATAGGCTGAGGATATAGCTCAATATAAAGGTCCTAGGTTCAATACCAGGACTGCAAAAATAAGTAAGTAGGTAAATAAATAAATAATGCAGTCACCATGGTATACATCTGTAATCCTAGCTACTGGGAGGCTGAGGTAGAAAGACTGCAATTTGACAGACCCTGGACAACTTACTGAGACTGGTCTCAAACTAAAATTTTTATTTGGTTTTTATTTATTTATTTATTTATCTTTTGAGACAAGGTCTCGCTTTGTAGTTCAGACTGGCCCTGAGCCCAGCCTCAAGACTCATATCAGCGATCCTCCTGTCTCTGCCACCCAAGTGCTGGGATTACAGGCGTGAGCCACCACATCTGGTACTGTGGTACGTGGTGTTGAATGCTGGTAGGTATGAGTTTCCACACCCAGTATTGTTTTGTGTGGTTACCGGCGATCAAATGCTGGCCCTTGTGCTTGCAAGGCAGGAGCCGGAACCACTGAGCTAACTCCCCGACCCTAGTTTTTATTTTTTTCTGTTTGGTACCAGGGATCACACTCAGGACTTTGTCCTTTGGAGGGAGGCAAAGTGTCATTAAGGTAAATCCCTGGCCCCTACAAACTAAATTTTTTTTTTGAGACAGGATGTCACTTTTGTGGTTCAGGCTGGCCCTGAATTTATTGCTGATGGGTGTGAGTCACCATGACCCACATTGTTGTTTGTGGTAACTGGGGATCAAACTTGGGACCTTGTGCTTTCAAGGCAGATGCCAAAACCACTGAGCTAAATTCTGGCCCTATTTAAAAAATTTTAGTTTGATGGGCTAGGGATTTAGCTCAGTGGTTCCAGCTCATGTTTTGCAAGCGCAAGGCCAGGGGTTCATCTCTGGTAACCATATAAAACAATGTTGAGTGTAGTGACCCACGCCAACCAGCAATCAGTACCACACATCACAGTGCTGGCATGGTGGCTCATACCTGTAATCCCAGTACTTGGGAGGCAGAGGCAGGAGGA
>PVIR01013535.1:0-42157 GCA_004026965.1 Petromus typicus
GTGGTGCACAGGACAGTCACTAACAAGGAATTATCCTTCCAAAATACCAATTTCAGCCATCAAAAAAGGAAAAGAAAAGTATTTGGCACAAAAATGGGGTCTTAAAATCTCCTATTTGCCCTGTTTTTCTCAGGAACTCAGAGCTTTTACTTTGTGCCTCCATTTTCATCATTATGAAGAACGCACTTCATTTTTCAAGGAAAACTTAGCTTGACCTACTTTTTTTCCTTGATTTTCAATTTAATTTCCTATTTTATAAACTATACAGAACTGAAGTTACGATTGGTATATTTAACTTTATATTCTTAGTAATTTTGAAACTTATAAATTTCGATAAAGTTTAATGGATATAGCACACTATCTCATTATTTCAGGTTTATTAGTATTTTCCCATACTTGTTTCCTTTCCTCCTTTCCCACCTAACTCCGTACCATCCAAATTACCTGTTTGCATATTTTTACCTTCTTTATCTGTGTAGCTTACAGATGCAAAATGGTGTGTGCAACAGTTTTACAGTGACAAAAGATTGGAAGCAACTTTAATGCCCATTACTAAATTATTCATTAAATTATGAGATAAGGAAGTTCTATATAGCTGTCTAAAAAATGAAGATGTCCTATGTATTGATATATATCTCTATATATTGAATATATCTCTAAGATAAATGGTTGCATGAAAAATATAAGTCCACTGTATGTAAAAAGCTATTTTTTGTGTGAGAATGAGGAAATACATAAACTTTGGGAGAGTGATAAATGCCAAAATGGTTCTTTCTGTGGGAGACAGAGTAAAAGTCACACTGCAAACAAGTTTTAAAAACTAAATAATCATTCCCTGTTCATAGAACTTAAGGGGCATCATAATTACTTCAGTCTGAGCAGTTACTTAGAGCTGAGAGGATACCTTTAAAATTTATGTTTCAGTTTATTTTCATTTTTAAAAATTCTAGTGAAATCCTATATATTAAATACATTAAGTATATCAATTAAATCATTATTCTTTTGAGCAAAGAAGTTCATAAAGAGCACATTTTTTAAAGGATAGATACATACACCATTTATACCAAGATTTAATTACAGTTTAACCAAATTTTGTCAGAAATCCATCAGGAAAACCAAAAATATTTAAATCCCATCAAGTAACTTCTCATTTTTCTAATCCACAGCAAGTTGGTATTGATAAAGGTGACATTCCTGACCTTACACAGGTAAGTGTTACTCTCGGTGAAAGATTCAGTATGCATGAAATTATTATTCTATACACGCCTTGTAACATTTAGTGGATTGGAATTTAGGCCAACCAGCTATTTTGAAAATTATTCTATCTTATTTTTTCAGCTACAAACTATGTAGGTTAACCGAACTATGGAGGTAACTGAAAAGTTTTCTGCCCCTAACATACAGTTTCTTCTTTAAATGCAACTCAGTCGAGTAATTGAGCTCATCTTCTCCTTGAACATGAGTCAAAAGGAACCCTTGGATAGTGTTAGTAAGAATGATTCAGCTGTGAGACGTGACTGCACATAGACATGATAAGCAGAACACTTGAACTTCCTCTCTGTGTTTAGTTTTTCAACATGTTTCTGGTATAAGGAGGACCTCGAGTGGGAGGAACTCAACAGTCACAGTGGTACTACTTTAATTGTAGACCCCTCTATGAAAAGGAGGAATTTCTCTTATTTAAAATGAGTTCTTTAAAAAAAAATCAGTGGTGATAGGTTAGTGATTATTTTTCTGGGGCCCATTTGGCGTGTTGTGAAAAGACTGGAGCTTCCTTAATCATTTTACCTGTCAAGAGTGTATGGTTGTAAGGCAGAAGAGAACTGAAGTCATTCATAGAAACACATTTTTCTCATAACTGGCAGAAATTGTTTTAATTTAATCATTCCATCATCAACTTCCTGTTCCAAACATGTTCTCTGACTAGATATGATCTTGTAGAAATGAAGGGAAACAATATAGAGTTGCTATCTCACATACCAGTATATTTGAGAATATACCAAATGAATATATGAATGTTCTCTTTGTATGGTCAGAGAGTCACTATAATGGGAGAAAACTGTCATAATACATTACACACTTTTTAATGATATTAAAGTGTGTTTAATAATTTGCTATCTTTTAGTGCCTTGAAATATATACATATTTAAATAATGTTCATCATTAAATTTTTATTTAAAAATTCAGATCATCCAAAAAATTATCTGTATTACTACTATTAAAATAACAATAAATTAACAAGAATTCTTAAGTAAAATTCACAGAGCAGTTCAAAACATGATTATATTATATTTTGTAGTTAAAAATTGAGTTAGCTGGGTCTGGGGATTTAGCTCAGTGGTTCTGGCACCTGTCTTGCAAGCGCAAGGACCCGGGTTTGATCCCTGATAACCACATAACAATACTGGGTGTGGAGACTCACCCCAGCAGCAACCAGTACCACATACCACAGTGCTGGGCGTGGTGGCTCAAGCCTATAATCCCAGCACTCAGGAGGCAGAGGCAGGAGGATTGCTGTGATGTGAGTTGGAGGCTGAGCTCAGGGCCAGCCTGAACCACAAAAGTGAGACCCTGTCTCAAAAAACCTAAAAAAACCAAATTGAGTTAGCTCCATCTAGTAGCCAGCATATTGGCATAAAAATTACTGCTTCTATTAGAAAATAATGTTAACTAAAAATTATGCATAAAAATATTACATGATCTATATTGAGAGATAGATTTACCTTTTAAATGCTATAATAAGCATTTTCAATAATCATCTATAACAAAAATTTACATTTCATGTTGGCAAAACATCATATAAATAATGTCAGATATATAAAACATGTTAGCTTGAGGAAGAAAGACATTATATATTTAGTTCAATAAATAGCTTTTAGAAATGGCATATCTTTAACACTATGTACAGCTTTGCTATAACACAAAGAAAAAACTAGATACATTCTCATAGACACCCTCATTTGTTTGTCCTGGTTTGAATAAAGTATGCATAAAAACTGGAAAAATTTAAGGAACTTCTAAAATACTTTTTGAACTTAAATTTGAAAATGATAGCATATCGGGACCAGGGAGTTGGCTCAGTGGTTCCGGTGCCTGTCTTGCAAGCGCAAGGACCGGGTTTGATTCCCAATAACCACATACCATACTGGGCGTGGAGACTCATGCCCAGCAGCAACCAGTACCACATACCACAGTGCAGGCGTGGTGGCTCATGCCTGTAATCCCAGCACTGGGGAGGCAGAGACAGGAGGATTGCTGTGCTGTGAGTTTGAGCCTGAGCTCAGGGACAGCCTGAACTATAAAGCGAGACCCTGTCTCCAAAAAAAAGATAGCATATCATTGAAAGAAAGGATCACATACTTGGGTTATTTTTAATGATGCCACTATATTCATTATAGTTCATGTAATCTAATAGTCAAGAGACATATTTATAAAATTACTTAAGATGTATGTTATCATAATTAGGACCAAACCACTGTAAAAGAAATAAAATCTTGCCCTCTGTCTGCCTGAAAGCTGCTGAGTGGCAGAGATTAATTAGGATGTAGTAACACTCTGTACTTGGCTTCTGTTATCACCTTTAGAGGTACATAAACTTCACTACTAATATTTATTTTTAAATTACCTCCTCATAAAAATCATCTAGCTAAATTCTCCTATGCACCTTTAAATTCTAATACAAGATTATAAATTGCTTCTGAAGTAGCCTAATTATGGTTTCCTTTATATTTGTGAGAAATAGAGCTAACATCCTCCATAATTCTTCTTTGAAGCCCTTCCCACAGGACTGATAGTCTCTAACTGAACCAAGATTTAAACTCACTATGACAGTACAGTAATTCTGAGCTGGAGTATAAGATGTTGTGAAGTCAATCCTCAGTGCTAGATGAGGATAAATTCAGAGATGGGTGAGAAATGACAGGATGAATGAATTCAGCTTAACTCCTTTGCGATTAGATTTCTGCTCTATGCCAGGTTTCTCAACATGGCATTGAATCTAGGCATAACAACAGGCAAACAAAATTCTGTTAGACAAGGGCTAAAGAAAAGATAGGGACCTGAGGCACTTCCGTTGACTGAAAGTTGAACTAGGATATTCATGACTAAAAATGGATTAGACTTCCTCTTGCAGAAAAAAATGAACAAGGTATTTTGCGAGTATCTTTATGGATTTGATGTGTCTCTTTTAGAATGCACAGAAAATATCAGTGAAGTCATCTAGCCCTTTTAAATTTGTGCATATAATATCAGAACTGCATTTGAATGATTATTGAACATGAATGAAATTTTTATAAGATATTTAAAAATACTTTCTTGAGTGAGAAGTAAATAATGTCAGAACTGAAATAATTTTAATGGTTTCTTATATCTAATCATAAATTTGAATAATCTTTTGGTTTTTTCTATTTAGTTTTAATAATGCTTTGTAATTTAAAACACCTGTATTTTAGATGAATCCATTCCTTTTGATCCTAAGTATCACAATCAAGTGTGAATTTAAGAATATAATTTTTGAATATTATTTCCTGTTTGATATGTGTGTGTGTTTGTGTGTTCCAGATATGAAAAAATATCTTAGGTTATGATGTCAGAAATTCTGACTGATATGAAACTATTAATAAACAGGTTTCCTTTTAAAGATTGTTCCATTAATGAATTGGTAATTCTGGATATATTTCTGTTATTTATTAGCTTCTACAAGTGACTTTTTATGAATTGCTCTTTCCATCTGATTATTAGTTGATTTTTGTCACTTTTATATGAGCAAAAATATGCTGCTGATTTTATTATCTTAATTTTTTTTTACAACAGCAGGTATTGTGCAAGTGTTACTCCTTAGAAATGTAGATCATTTTCATGTATTGTCTACTGTGTGTGAGGATATCCCTGGGATAAAAATTATACTTGAGACTAAGACAGATACAATCTTGTACGCCTAGATATTACTAGAAAAATAATTTTTTTTCTCCAAAGACATTTGAGGAATTTGGTCTTTTAGATTTTTCATATCTTCATAAGAAAACAAATGATAAGACACTTTTAAATCCTCTGTGATAAGATGTTTCAGACTTTTTTGTGACTTCTCCATTTTTTAATTTTTAATTTAGATTATTAAGTGTTGCAAGAAGAGAATTAAATTTTAATTCACTTTCCTATATTTTGGGTAACTAAGGAAATGTAGAGTAGAAAATACTTCTATTTCATTATCTCATATTTTTCTCTATTTTGTAACTATAAACAATATACTTTTCTTAAACAGTGTTTTAAGTACAGATTTAGCAGTGAATCATAGTTTCTTGCTATTCCTTTTACTTCCAGAAGACCTGAGTCTTCAAACTCATGATATGTTATTTTCTGAGCGTCATCTCATCAAAATCATGGAAGCATGAGAGAATTTACATGAATATGCCCAGGCTTCATAATTCTCTCAGTATAATCATCGCCAACAGCAATTGTTATGACAGTTTAAAAGTTATTAACTCATCTAAAATATTGGAAGCATTTCTATTTTTTCTTTTTAAAGTTGCAACGTACATTCAACATTCAGTGAACATTTCTTAGTAGTTTATCCCTCTTCAGATCTCTACTGTTTAAACTTTAGCTGCAGATTCTGGATTTTGTGGATAAAATCTGTCTTTACTGAGGTTATGTATTTAAAATCCAATTATCTAAATTAATTATATTGTTTGATAATTTGTTATTCTTTAGTCCAAAGCTTTTTAGATAATGCTGATCTACCCTTCCTACCCTATATTTACCATTTCTATCAAGTTAGTATTTTTGTTTACTTAGTAATTTTATATATTTATGAATTTACACTTTTTATTTAATTTACACTTCTGACAATTATGTACTGATATATATAATAATAACATAAATTTTGGCAGTTTCTGAGTTTTAGCAAAATTTAAATGAATATTAAATAAACTAAATTTCTAAATCTAAAAATGTTAAATTTTAATTTGTCATGAAAAGTACAATATAAAATGTACAGTGATAGGAATTTCTTTGAATTTTGTGAGCTATTTTAGCAGTGTAATTACTATAAAATCCTTCAAAGTTAGTTTCAAAATAAAGACTAATAGAATTAAATATATCTTTATACATAGATGTTTCACTCATGAAATGAATTCCTATGTTGCTTTTAAGACCTAAATCTAGTCAAATTTATTTTTTAAAATATGAAGTAATGCTTGAGGAATAAACTGTTTGGCATATTTATATGAGCTTATTATTTCTCCTAATATATTGTGAAATGCCATCATTTCATTTTCTGTCTAAAATTTTAAAGACAAAAACACTCAAGAACTTTTTTTTTTTTTGAGACAGGGTCTCACTTTTTTTTTTTTTTTTTTTTTTTTTTGGTAGTTCAGGCTGGCCCTGTGCTCACTATGCAGCCCAGGTGAGCCTCGAACTCACAGCTATGCTCCCGCCTCTACCTCCTGAGAGCTGGGATTACAGGCGTGAGCCTCCATGCCCAGCATTGTGGTGTGTGGTACTGATTGCTGATGAGCATGAGTCACCATGTCTGGCATTGTTATATGTGGTTACCAGGGATTGAACTGGGAACCTTGCACTTGCAAGGCAGGCACCAGAACTACTGAGCTAAATTTCCCACCCATAAGAACTTATTAATAAAAGTTGAGCTTTATTAAATCTGCTAATAAACAGATTTTTGTATGCATATAAATTAATTCAGTAATAAAATCTTAGTTTTTACTATCGAATTCTATTTTATTCCTCACAACTTTTAACTATCTCCTTTTTAAAAATAAGGTAATTTTCTTAATATTTTGGTTATACATGGATAAGTAATATTTTACTAAATTTCCAGATTTCTGTAAGTTTGTATTTGGGCACTAATTTTTTGACCTGGATACAAATTCCTTTTCCTTTTTCATTGTAATTTTATTGCAAAAGTAGCAGTGAATTTGATTTGACTTTATTGCACCTGAAATAATATCCTAATCTACTAATGTAAGTGCCACACGGAAGCCACACTGTAAAGCTATTTGATTTGCAGTGCAGTTAGTATATTCAAGATGTGCCTACCGGATTGAAAATCTATGGAATTTTAATATTTAAACTCCAAAAGAACCTGGCATGAAATTCTCAGATAAATATTGGGATCTACCCTTAGACTTCCACCATTGAAAGTTATAGCAAAATTATAGTGCATTTATTTTGAAAGAAAACAATGCAGACATTTATTTTTACTTTTTTATTATAGGCTCCCAGCAGTCTAATGGAGACCCTTGAACAGCATCTAAATACATTAGAAGGAAAGAAACCTGGAAACAAGTATGCCTTAGTTGTATATTCTAAATAAGATGAAAATATTAGAGTCGTTTTTATAGATTTGTGAAGGTACACCTTATACTACTACAGTTTCAGGGTATGCTGTATTGTTATTCTTCTGGGTTCCCTCAGAACCCCGCCTTCCCTAAATTAACATATCTATGTCATCTCATGTACAGGAAATCTGTCCACGGGGCTAATGTAGGAAATTAGTAGAGTGCTCCCATATTGACTCAATCCGATGACTTACATATTTGCCCTCAGAAGGAATTTATTATACAAAGAAACAGATCTGCTTGTGCTTAAAAATGAATATTTTTATGGTTGATCATAAATACAAACAAGGCAATTTCAGCATCATCCATGAACACTCATGTTACCAACCCTTTTGTGAAAAAATCTAAACCTTCAAGTATAGTTTCTAGGACTCTAGTCTCTCCTCACTTGAAATGTTAAGCGTGGCATAGCTTCTCACATTTTAGTCAAAGATCTTTTTAAACAGCAAGTAGCAACCAAGACACAGGAAATGTGGCTTTTTTGAATTTTCATACCTTTGCATTTGGTACTTATGTTTTTGAGTATTTTTCCTCATTGCATGCAAAAACTTCCAGGTTCTGTTTTTTCCAATTTCTCTAGCAGGTGTGAAAGTTGTTAACTCACAAGACCTAGTACCTTGTAGTCTTAATGCCTTGTGCTTTTGTGCCTTTTTGCCTTGGATGTTTAGCTTTCTCTTCTCTATAAATCACAGCATCCAAGAAGAGCCATCATGACCCTAATTTCTGATGACTTCTTCTTTCATCATGAACCTCCCTATATGATGGCTACTTTTTTCTACCTAGGAAATTTCAATAGATTTTCTGGTTCCAAAGTTTAGAAACTACTCTATACTTTATTATCTCAATACTTAATCAGCTTGAACTCTGTTGTTGGTGGTATCACTTTTGTGTTTATGTAGTTTGACAGCCTGACAGCAGAGACAACCACTGACTTGATCATTTCAGGGCTATAAGTTGACTAGGGGCTTCACCAGTAATAGAGCTCTCAAAATGTTACTGCTGACTTTCTTCTTTTTGAACATTCTCCCAGAATTTAGGCTTAAGTATGTTCATGGTCCTTCTTTGCTGGTTATTTAATTAGCTGAGTGTTATTTCTGTCACCTGTTCCAAGTTGGTGCAGAAATTATTATATTTTTAAGTGATAAACAATAGTGAAGCAGTTTTTCAAGCACAATGACAGAGCTGCTGGGAATGATGGGCCTTTTGGGACCTGGTTAAGGTGTGACCACAGTCTGCCCCAGTTTTTTTGTGGCTGTGCAGGATCTGGCTCTTGATGTGAATGTACATTACATCCCAATGCAGAGTACCCTCTAGATATGGCTAGACCCACCTCTATCCAAGTGTGTGGGAGGCCTGGTGAGTTACTCAAGATTTACATAAATGGAGACAGGAACCTGAGAAATGTACCAGAAATGCTCTTGCAAAAAGACCTAGTTAGCTAGGAAAACATGCATGTCCCCTGGAGTTAAGTCTCTTTGTGCAGTGTCATGCACACACATACTGCAAGTTGGCTTCTATGTGCTCTTTGCTCCTCAAAGTCCCAGACACTACCTAGGTTTACCCTCTGCCCTCATTTTTTGATGAAGCTACCAGTACTACAGTCCCAAGAAACCTGCATCTCCTTAGCCCCAACTTCAAATCTAAATTTGCCCCCTTGTGGCCACTATGAGCTATTGTTTGGAAAAATTAACTGAATATTTAGTTATATTTCTATAGAAGTGAATAAAAACTCAGTAATATCTTATTCCAGTGGTCTTCTCCTAGATATTTTTCTTTCCACTTAAAAATCATCTTATGCTTGTCAGATTTCTTTTCTTAATTGGCTGCAAACACATTTGAATTTGTTTTTTGTTTATTCCCTATTAAAAAAAAAAAAAAACCTATAGTAGTTAACTATTTTCTTCTTTGTATGTTTGTGCTTACCTGGGAACTTAAGTGAAGGGTGAGTACTATACTGAATGACCTTTTTGCATTTGGTAATTACTAAAAATGCAAAAACACATTCTTAATACTTCATATTTGGTATTGATGACATTTAAAACTGATTTATTTCCATTTTACACATCTGTGGTTTTTTATTATATTTATTTTTGCCTTCCACAGTGACTAGCATAAATGGTTTCACTTTCTTTTTGTCTTCTTGGATCAAAACTTAACAATTTCTTTTAGGAGTATAGATATTTTTCTTCTATTTAAGAAATAAAGAATTTTCATTTGTTGCATAAACCAAACCATTGTTTCCCTCCAGAATATGTTAGAATCACCAAAAGACAGTTTTATAACAAAAATTGATTACTTTATATTCTGTCTTTGTCATTCAGCAGCAGCAAAATTATCCTAACTTCTGTTTAAATATATACATAAAATTAAGTATTAGCAATTGTCTTATGAACAATTTGCATGCTCTTTGTGTTTAGTGCCATCTGTCCATTATTTATTTTTGAAATTATGTGCAATGCAGTATGATATATCTTTGTATATTACCTCTTTCTATGAGTCCACAAGAGAGAAGGCAGAATTTTTTCCTCTGTGCATATTTACTAAGTGTTGAGGATGCAGAAAACTCAAGGTTGTCTTTTGTAATGAAAGTTATTTGTAATGTCCAGATGAGTTTTTCACATCTCTATTTTTTCTAGCTAGCATTTATATGCAGCTACATAGAGATGGTTGTTTTTAATCAAATAAAAATAAAATTTCCTTTTGACAGCTTACTTTTACCATACTGGGAGGAGACCTTGGCTTTTGCTGAATTGATAATAAAAAGCTATGTATTTGTTTGTATCATTTTACAGGATTTTGATTATATATTGATAATTCTAAAATGATCCTAGTGCCTTAGTTTTCCTAACTCAGTTCATTATGTACTAGATTTCTGCAAACAAAATTAGAAATATAAGTATTGGTTTTTAATAAATATCATTTGCCTATATATAAACAAATGTAGTACTGGAAAACTAGCCAAGGAATTTTTAAGATGCAGTAGTCTAAGTGCTGTGAAACAGAATAATGATTGTTCTGGGTTCTTTTGTGTTTTCGGGGGTGCGGGGTGGCTGGAACCGGAACCAGGCACAGGCTCTAGGTAGCAGACAGACTTTGAACAGAGTTCTGAGTCTGCCACTAATGACTGTGAGACTGGGGCAAGTTACTGTATTAACTTCAGCAAGCTGAGGCAGCCTCACAGTTTAATCACTGGCTAGTGATGCTTTTTGAAGTTGTGTCCCATGGGCCTTTGATTCTTATCTGTTTTATTAAATTATATAAAAAGATGCTAGATATTGTTCATAGGAACAGGTCACCATCTTGACAGCTTGATTTCACAGACAATAATTTTACAACATCTGGGTAATTTATTTGCTATGAACTAGACACATTAATCTATTTTCATTTAAAATTTCAAATAACCCAGTAAATCCTAGCTGCTAAGAATATGAAACAATGGGATGAGTTCCTTCTTTTCTAAGAACTTAGCACCAGTGATGAAGACAGATGATTTAACAATTGTTAGGTCATAATGTGGTAAGTAGAATGATAGTTTAACAGAGACAGTAGAAGATTTTCATTTGTCTAATCCATGGGATAACTATGAGTGTCTTTAGTAATACTGTTCTGGTAGGATTTTGACAAGCTGATTCTTGTGCTAATTATGACTTCTAACACTGGGCTTTAAGTGTGGTATTCTGTTCAACAGCAAGTAACAATTCTTCATTTTTACTGCATCTTTAGTTTCCCATAGGGGAAACGATAGGTTATCACTTTTTATATACTGCCTAGGAAATACATTTCAGAAGTTCTTGCTTATTTTCAATTCTCTTTTATGTCTTAATATTTCTTATTGTGTCAGTACCACAAAGAAATGGTTTGCAATATTTTCTTTGGGAAAAAATTAGTTTAAATTTGTTTTTAGAAAGTAACTATAGCAAATGTTTTGTTTTCTGTTTTAAAGAGTTCAAGCTATGTGTTCTTGGATTTTAATTTAAATTTAACCAATATATACAGCAATTAATGTGAAGATATTAGCCAAAAACTCCTGAGAGAAATTTTAACCTTAAATTATGCCATATTTTTAGGTATGTAAATAACTTTTCATAGATATAGGAAACACTCAACCTCTTGTTACTTCTAGAGCCTTTGAAATGAGCAATGATAGGTAAATATTTGTAACATCTAGTATATAATATGGTAAGTTGGAGAAAGTGTATAATATTGTACAAAATTCAAGTTAGTTTTGGCTAATTTTGTTTTGCTATTATGTGTGATGTTTTTCCCTGCAAATGAATAGAAAGCTATCCTTTCTATCCAGTCAGACTGATGAAATATAGCTTCTGAATATAACTGATTAATAAAATCTCTTTTTGTCTTTGTATTATTCACTTTTCTACCAACTCAGACTGTTAACTTGAGAGCTATTCAGTCAGCTGTTTCTGATCCTTTGCTGGACATGCACAGTGGTCAGTGCTACCAGTAATCTAGCTTTAAAAAGTATTTCCCTCAGTGTTCCCTCTCTCTCTTAGAAGGATGCACATTATTGTTCTTTTTCAAGGTCTCTTGTTATAATAGGATGGTGGGAATATTTTTCCTAGAGATTTTTTATTACCAAGTGAAATTTAAAAGAGACAAACTTTAGAAGTATAAATGTAGATATGAGTCATATCTCAGACTCAAGTTTCGTAAGGATCTTTGTTTTCTACCTTGGAGTTTGTCCTTTTCGGCATCATAATTGTTTAAATAAATGATGATATAAATTAACACTTGTGAGTTTTCTGACTTCCTAAATAATAAACTAAAGGGCTTTTAAAATTATACATAGCATGATTTTTCCCAGCTCTGCAAATTTTTTAAAACTGAAAAGTAGCCAGTTCATTTTTGGTGGATGTGGGCAATAATGATTAACTCGAAGTTTCGAGGTAGTAAATAATTTTGGATTAAAAATATCTAATGCTACATTGTTGAATGCAATCATGATGTATATATGTAATGTACCAATAAAGATTTCAATTTAAAAAAAAATATCTAATGCTAGAAATTAACGGCAGACATTGGAAGAGGATGGCATATTTGAGTAAAATGCATAAAGTATTTTAATAAGTTGTCTGTTGTTTTTTTAAAACTGTAAATGTTCAACAAAGTAGTATCAAACTTCAGTGTCCTCTAGACATATTTGTGTATATTCAGCTTTAATTTTCTTACGTTGCCTTTTAGATCTGGTGCTCCCTCTCCATTAAGTAAGGTAAGTTTGGTTTTTCTGAGTTTTTATTATATCATCTTCAAGTGTTACCTCAATATTGTCATGTGACCATCTCCACTGTATATTTCTAGACCCTTTTTGTTTCACAGAAATGGAAGTCTATACTTATTAAACAATTTCCACATTCCTTTACCTCTTCAATCCCTAGAAACTTCATTTTATTTCCTGTGTCTATGAATTTGATTACTCTAGATAGTTCATTTGAGTAGATTCAAAGTGTATGTCCTTTCATTACTGGTTTATCTTATTAATATGTCTTCAAGTTACAGTTGTTATAGTATATGCCAAAATATCCTTCCTCTTTAAGGTTGAATAATATTTTATTATATTTATGTACCATAATTTATCCACTCATCTGTCAATGGATACTGAGTCCTTCTCACTATTGGAGTAAGATAAATAATGCTGCTGGGAACATTAGTATAAAGATATTTGTTTCAATCCCTAATTTCCTTTCTTTTGGATACATAATCAGGAATGGAATAGCAGATCATATGATTTAAAATATTTTGAGAAAGGTTTTTTCAAAAAAATTTTTATTAGTACATTTTTGCAGTATATAAAGTTTGCATTCATTTTAAGGAGTAGATACATAAACATAACTATCTTGATTCTTTTTATTCCCCTTCTCCCTATCGCTTGTCTCCATCTCCAGATCCCCTTTCCTATTTTCATTATTACTGTCACTATGATTATTATTTTAATTTGTGCTTGTGACATATATTTATCTTCATTGTAGGTATTTGGTACATCTATATCTTTTATATTAAATTTGCAGTCCATAGTAATACAGTGTAGATAATTTAGTCTTCTGTTGGGACAAAGCATTTTTAAAGTAGGAGAGATTTTTATGTACTTACGTTGTAAGTGAAAATAAATGTCAATGTAATTTTTACTAGTTATGAAACCTTTTCACACATTCCAAATCACAGCCCCATTATATAAGTAAAAACAGATGATTTTATGTATTTTTAATGATAGAGAAAAATGGTAATTAGGTATCTGTCCACAAGGATGACAATTAGATGCATACTATAATAGCTTTAACTTCTCCATCTCTTTTTTAGCTTAAGGATAAGATTAAGGTTACCAGCAATGAAAATTTCCTTCCTTAGGTGTGTAGTTCAAATTTACCATTGTATTTTTCAAGGAAAATGAAGCTGATATGCTCTTTCCTCTGACCATTTTCCCCTCTGTAATTGTTGTTATTCCAGGCATTCAAGGGTATCACTTTGGCTCTGCTGGTGATTCTGACACTATGCATTGTGCCAGTGCCTGGCTGTCTGTAGTTCCCTTAGGATTTCAAGCAAACAAATTAAACAAACAAAACATTTTTTGGGTTTTGTTACAAAGCTGTCTCTGTATGAAAAAAATCCAACATATAACTACGAAAGAGAGTGGAATAAAATTATAGTGTTCTTTGGGGTAGTCTTTTTCAACATTCTGGCCAAATAAAATGTTACTGATGTTGTCTTTTTATAATAATAGGATTACATGGTTTCTATTTTTCTAGCTCTCATCTCTCCTCAAATTATTGCTGCAAGACATTTTTAATAAACTTTTGTCATGTCTGCATTTATATTGGTATTTATTTGCAGTCATGAACTTCTCAATGTTGTTTCATAAACATTGTTTTTACTAAGCTTATTTAGAAATATTGCTTAAAAAGAAAAAAAATTAGGAGAAATGTCCATGTCCACAATGGGCAAAATATGGTCGACTTTAACTAGTTTTTTTCTGTTTTGTTGATGATATTCTGTATTCCATTTGGAAAATTTGACCTTTATTAAATAGAGAGGTTTAAGTTTAAATTTTTAGAGTTCACATGGTTAGTCTCTTGAGTGTTTGGAAGTTACACATGTATTAAATTTTGACTACTTGAGTACTTTTATTCTGAGATTGATATTAAACAAAAACTATTTTAAGCCTGGAGCTTCCTTTAAATATCTTACACATTCTTTTTCTTATTCTTTTCAAATTTTCCTTTAAATTTGAAACTCATAGGCCAGGGAGTTAACTCAGTGGTCCCGGCGCCTGTCTTGCAAGTGCAAGGACCCAGGTTCGATTCCCTGGTAACCACATCCCATACTGGGCATGGAGACTCACGCCCAGCAGCAACAGGTACCACATACCACAGTGCCGGGCATGGTGGCTCACCCTGTAATCCCAGCACTCGAGAGGCAGAGGCAGGAGGATTGCTGTGATGTGAGTTTGAGGCTGAGCTCAGGGCCAGCTTTAACCACAAAGCGAGACCCTGTCTCAGAAAATCCTAAAAACAAATAAATAAATAAATAAATAAATAAATTTGAAACTTGATACCCAGTTGTGGTAGTAACTGCTAATGTTGGTTTGAGCTTGGTCTTCCTGTATTTTTCTCATTAGTATGTCTTATTTCCACTAACAAAGCTAAGAATCAATAGACAGTTTTGAAATTTTCCATTAATCTCTCTCGTCGATATATGGAAAGTGAATTATACTGGAAAAAACAGAATTAGGATAGTTACTCCGCAAAATTTTTTCTTGTCTATAAGTTCCTCTTGTTAAAAAAAAATAAAACAGAAAACAAGGTTTACATTTTATTTCACTTTACAAATTTTTTATTTATTTCATATTACTTATAGAATATAGCCCAAATATCCTCCTGCTGGTAATGACTGGAATTTGCTTATAAATTGTTCCTTGCCAATTCTGAATTATATGTTGAGTTAAACGTCCATTTGTTAAGTCATCTGAACCTAAGCAAAAATCCTTTTGCTTCTCCACATAAAGTCTATTTAGGATGCGCTGGAAAAAGAATGCCGTTGGCTTTATAGCAGTTGTCACAACTGATAATATTTGAAATTTTGCCTGGTAGTGGAGTCTTTCCTAATAATTGTATATACATTTAGCTTTGATTTTAAATCAAACTCTATGTATAGAACTCACTGCAGTGTTAGGACAAATACAGTATAAAATATTATGTAGGTTAAGTTTAACTTTAAAATTTCGAGCATATTTTTGTCTGTAGTGATTATTATAATTCTTGATTTCAAATTTAGTTTGAGATTTTTTTCTCCCATGAGGAAATACAGTAAGATATCCAGGAATGTTACGGATCCACAAAGCAGAAGTCCTTTTCTTCGATGTCCTGTATTCATATCTGACTACACTGTGTGACACATCTTTACTTTCAGTCTTCTCCAGCTACAACTGTTACATCACCTAATTCTACACCAGCTAAAACTATTGACACATCCCCACCGGTTGATCTGTTTGCAACTGCATCTGCGGCTGTCCCAGTCAGGTTAGTTGATGAGTATACAGCGAACTGTTGATTAATTCTTTGATTAGATTTTTATGTACCATACCAGATGATTTCACAAAATAAACAATAATCTTGGCAACCTCACAGTTTGACTTATTTTTGCTACCAAATAAGTACTTTTATTCTCCTATTGTTATTTAAGTCTGTAGCTCTTAAATCACTGGACCAAGGCTGCAGAAATCACTTAGTTGCTCACACACTTGGGAAAGAAAGCAAAAAAATGGTGCATATATTTTAGGTTCTTTTGATGTTAGCTGAGATGGAAAATAACAGAATTAATTTCTTTTTGTAAGAAAGGTAAAAAGGTATTTTAAGTTCTTTAAAAGCAATAACAAGCATGTGACTGTAAGCCAGTTAGTTGTGCCTACAAGGAATCAAACTGGTGTTAGGAAGAGGCCTTAGGAGTTTTCCAAAGGGCTCTTACAGATCTGTCTGCAGAAGAGTGAGGAGAAAGGTGGTGGTCATTGTGCATTTTGTGAAACCTCAGAGCTGCCTAAAATGAATCACCAGCCCCTTATGGGTCTCTTCAGGTAATAATTTTGGATCAATTATGGATTTTTTTTACCTTGATGAAATTGTAGTCTGATTTTATAGTTACTGTGACTCTGTTAGGTGTTCCCTGTACATGCAGAATTGAACTTTGAAGTAAGCGATAAATGCAGGGGTTATGGACATGGTAATCACATACTTTACTTTCTACTCTCTTGGCTCTACTTTTTAGAGTAGGAACCTTGCTAAAACCCAGTCTTTTCTGCACTAAACTTCATTTTAAAATCTTTTTTGTTGTTGTTGCAAACAAACTCAAGGTCTGTATATGCTATTCAAGTACTCTAACTCTGAAGTATACCTGGAACCCCTGATTAAAAGCTTCTACTGACAAATATGTTTTTCTTCTCTGTTACTTGTTTTTAAGAAATGGTCATTAAAATGAGACAGTGCTTTCAGCAATTTTAAAATGTTTTTTGAAAACAACAGAGTGCGTTCATAAAAACTATTAATTAGAAATCAAAAAAAATTTTTTTTAAAGACAAAACTGTTTGTTTGTGAAGAGGAGTAGGGAACACAGGACCCTGCTGGCTTGGTACTTGGTCTGAAATCTTCGAACCATTGCTTCTCCAACAGGAATCAGTTTGTACCTGTGAATAATATGAGGTTCTTATTAACATTATGCTTCTGGTATATGAGATGGAGCCTGAGTTTTTTCACGTTTCTAATAAGACCCCAGAATGCTGCTAGTTTAGAGCCAACACTGAATAGCAAAGCTGAGACTTCACTTAAAACTTGCAGATGAAGACTTTGAAAAGCATAACTGCAAATTAATAAGAATTCTAATACAAAAGTCATTTTAAGTGAGTCTTCAGGCAACAAAACTTGATATAATCAAATTGAGGAAAAGGGATATTAGTATTTTCTCTCTTTATTTTTCTTGATTAATCAGTTTTCCTCAAGGCACCAATGTTTTCATATAAAAATTTTAGAAAGTAGAGAAAAGATAGTGTCAATGTTACAAGTTTTATAGACCTGTAGAACACTACCCGCAGATCAACTCCAGTCCACTGTCTGCTTTGGTAAATAAGGTTTTGTTGCAACAAAAGAATGTTTGTTTCTGTATTGTCTGTCTTATTTCATTTCACAAGGGCA
Organism: Petromus typicus; assembly: GCA_004026965.1. Lineage (NCBI taxonomy): Eukaryota > Metazoa > Chordata > Mammalia > Rodentia > Petromuridae > Petromus > Petromus typicus. The sequence continues at coordinate 17,546 of PVIR01013535.1, forward strand.
CAGTTAAATCATGATAAATACCACCTGTCCCTCTCAGTCTAAAATATTTACCATCTATTCCCTTTTAAATCTAATTTTCTGACCCTCGATCTATGCTATTAATGCTATATTTCCAAGAATATTGTTGTTGGATTTAGAATATCCCAAGTCTTTACATGAATCTTTATTTTAAAGCAACTTTACATTATAAAATGTAGACAACTGATTTTAAAGCTGTATTTTCCTGTTAGTGCTTCTAAACCGTCAAGTGATCTCCTGGACCTCCAGCCAGACTTCTCTGGAGAGGCAGCTGCTGCTGCACCAGCACCCCCACCACCTGCAGGAGGAGCCACTGCATGGGGAGGTGAGTGGAGCCCACAGGCCGCTTCCCTGTTCAGTTTATGTGCTTGTTTCTATTCAAGCTGTAATTGTCATACTTATCTTCGGGTTATGCATGGTGGTGTCAGAAGCTTGAAGCCAAAAGAAGTAGGGGCTGCGCTTCCAAAAGAATGCTCAGGATCCAGCTTCCATGACCCACCAAGAAATGCAGAGAAATGGGCTTTCCTACTCTTCCAGGTGGCCCTGAAGAAAGCCCGGCCTAACTGTCACATTCACATGGTATCTGACTTCATCCTATGGAACTCTATTACAGTTTCTTGTTTGCATCAGGAAAGAATTCACTGATTGAGAGGGATCACCTCATAGCAGTTGATTCCTGTTTGATTCATAGATCTCCGAAAAATTAAACTTTTATAAATATTTGAATAGAAACACTGAATATTAATAAAAGTGAAGATAATTTATGCATGACTCTCAAAGTTACACAATTATTTTTAGTACTGAGCTATATTACATCAATCTAAAGTTCTCAAAAAGTTTAAGACATGACACACTGGTGGGTTTTTAATTAAAAAATTTATTACAGTGAAAGAGACATTGCTGTTATTTTTCCTCATACTACTTCCCCTCACTTCAAACACACTTATTCTATATTTGTGACATTGTTTTTTTACTTTAATAAATTTCTTAAAATTTAAACATTCACTGTATATTTTGATTACCCCTTGTATAACTATAGAAGCAACACTTGTAAAAGATTTAGTAAGTTGGTAAGAGGAAACCAGTAAGTTGATATAGTTAGTTCAAAGAACATTTTAAGGAACTGAGTATTTATAGGCATTTGAAAAGAAATGTATAGATGATAGCTAGGCTAGTGTCTTAGTCATCTTTTTAATCCTTTTTTCATTCTTTTTTTCTATTAAATATTTTTTTCTAAACCTGTATCCTTATAGCAAAATTTTTGAGCCATTAAATTCATATAAATGACTTCAATACAATTTAAATAATTTAAAATTTAGTTTTAATTATATATTTATTGAATTATATAAAAAGTTTTTCAGTTTTATATGAATATGTGTTTGAAAAACTTTTCCAACATTTAAATTGCTATATATTCATGCATATATTTAAACTTCATCAAACATTTAGTCCCCTAGAGGCCTTTCTCATTAGAGATAGATGTCTGTGTTTTAACCTTCCCCACTAGAGGGAGCACTTTTTCTTAAATGATACCAAGACACTGCTAGGCTACCAGAAGTCTTGGCCTGGGTCCTGATCTAACATCTCAGCAAACACGTAGAAGCTAGCATTTCATAGCACCAGAGAAGCTCAGGGAGAAACACTACTAAATACTGTAATTTCTAAGCAAACTCTTACAAATTATGTATCTGAAGAAATTGAAATAAACTATATCAGATAATGGGAAAATTACTTTGCATTTTTCCTATAAATGCCTAATGGTGATTTAAAATGATGCTAAGTTGTAATCAGTGTGTATGGACTCATTTGACTAAGCAAAAGCAAGGTTACTTTTTCAATCTTGTTTGATGAGAGTAAGCCATTCACATTATTAAAATCTTTATTTGAATTTTGGGTAGAGAGTAAAATAAAAGCCCTAGAATTCTATAAACCTGTTTAAACATTCATGTCTGACCATACTGATAATCAAAGGATTTCACTTTCCAAGGACCATGGAAGATTCAAAAGCGTTTTAATTCTCATAGGTACTGCTACAAATTTTCATTTCAGGAGACACGCTGTTAATAGTATTTTTTTCCTAATGGCATAAAGCAAACAAATTTTAATCAATTCATATTTTAGTAAATTTAATTGAGATGTGTATGTGAGGCTTGAAGTTTGTACAGACTTTTGCACAGACATTTGTCTAAAAGAATATAGAGAATTTTCTAAATCTCTCCATTGTCTTCAGAATATGGAGAGTGTTTTACTTTCTTCATAATAAATTTTTTTCAGGAACACAAGTGTGTGTCTGTTGTGTATTTGTAATTTAGAAATGAGAAAACAATTTAGTTTTATAAATGTTTGAAATGAAATTTACTTTTTAAGAAATATTGGATTGCTGCTAGGGATTTTTTAGAATTAAAGTCAAGTACGAGTACCCACTTGAAAGCTAATTAATATATCATTTGACTCATATTTAGTTGCTAATTATAGTACAGATAGTTTTGTGGCCTGTTTTCTTGCCATGTTGAGATGTGAGTACATAGCTATATGCTATGTTTGTATGCATACATGTATATTCATTTATATGTACTACATACACACTAGGGAACTTAAGCATTGAAATTCACATTCTTAAAGTGGAAACTTTAACTTGATTTACATATTAGCTGTTACTATAATTCACTATCATCATCAATCTTTAGATATGTCCCTGATATGAATGTGTACTTTAAACACATTTTCAAATTCAATCTTCATAATAACCTTAAAAAAATCTATATCTCACAGAAGAATTTAGTTTCCTCTATTAATATAATTGTAGCTATTTTTTCTAAGTTGCAATGAACATTTTCTAGCGATTTCTCTGGTGAAAAACATTTCTGTTTATGTACTCTTTGTAAATGAATTGAATTCTTTTTCTGAATTTTTGTGTAGTTCAATCTTTTATAAAATGATGATTTCAATAATATGTAATAACTGAATCTGACATCCTAAAATAGGGATTCCCTTTTTATTAGATAAACATTTGATCAAAACAAAGAATTAGTAACAAATTATATTTTATCTAGAAAACTTCAATTTGAAACTATAATTTGTGGTTTCCAGAAATGGGAAAAATTAATCTGCTTAGACACTGTGCATTTTCTTAAGATAGTACGAAAGAAACATGTGAACATCTCCCATGTCACTCACATCACCCTTCAGCCAGGAAAATGCCAGTTGACAGCAAGAGGCTAATGTTTTAGTTTTATTTACTTCTTTTAAAAGCATACTTCTGCTCCTTCTTGTGCACATTTTCTTCTCCTTTACCACTTGCCAGATGTACAGAGTAAGCTGTCCGTTCACTGTCACAGACAGTAACAGATCTGGAAACTTAAATAACATGGCTCGTTGCTCTCCTGCTGGGTCACACGTACTGCGGGGTGCAAGAGCAAGGATGAGGGCGGGGCTCCTGGGACCCGCACTGATGCCGGGAGGAGAAAGAGAACGTCCGCCCGGCCACCTGTGCCCACCTTGATTTCTAAGGACTGTTGTTAAAATGTGTAGCTGTGGATGACAGTTGTTTTGGGCCATTTGTTTTAATTTATGGAATGAATCTTCTGAGGGACTATTTCTCAGGATTTGGGAGCTGACCGCCTATCGGCAGAAAATTCCCTGCCCTCAAGTCAACACAGGATGATTTTTTACCTCGAGGATGCTACTTATTAGGAGTACAGTCTAAAATCTAATATATGTCTAACAAATAGTAGTAAAGAGATTTTTTTAAAAGCCTGTGTTGACTTGCAAACTGCAATTTTCATGTAAATAAGTGAATGTGATTGTTTTCAATATCAAATTTGTTTCTCGGTTTTATAAATTTCTTGAATTTTAATTAACTCAATTCTCATGTATTGTTTTTAAGGCCCTAGAAATGAACTCCCTCATAATTCAAATAAGATTAAATAAATTCACAATTGAAACAGATTTCCTATACTTTTTATGAATTCTAATAGGAGGCCTGAGGAGTATCACATATTGCACAGCTGAGCACAGGAGAAGCCTCAGGATGCCTCAAATGCTTGACGCAAAGTCAGTCTGTAGTTATAAAGAACCTGTCAGCTTCCTCTTTAGGAGGTTAACTGTGGTCCATTGTTGAGCTAAGAACAAATCAATTTCTCAATGGCAGCCTGACCTAAGAAAATGTCAAGTGTCGAGGTTATATAGCATGTTGAAAATGTCTTAAAATCATGAATATTTTGAAGGAAATGATTGACTTTAGAGTTTTTTTCCTAGCACCTTACCTTACATTCAGCCCTTTGAATACCCTTGGCATTCAGCTCTTATGTACTGTACAACTATGATCAAAAGCACTTATTCTTTGGGATTCAAGATTAAAATGACATATCAAATAAAGAAGATCAACAAAATTCAGCTAACTACCCTTTGTTTTTTACAATTGACAGGTTTGATAGAATGAAATCAGAAAGAGCCAGGTGAAATGGCAAATCTGCTAGGAAATACACTGAATTTGCCACCACTGTTTAGACTAAACTTCAGGGCAGTCCCTTGACCCCGCTTGTCCTCTGTATTCTCATCTGCAAAACTGGAAGCTTGGTCTAAAGGATCCTACTGTCTTTTCCATCTTGAAAGTTCCAGTATAGTAAATGGTCTAGAGAGGCACATAAAGCTGAAATGTTTTTGGTCTGTGCTTCACTCTGCTTGGATATTGGTATGATTGAATGTTTCAGCTATAGCTCTTATTCCTTCATATGCTGCCATACATTGGACATCAATAGACCTTTTGGGAGAGGGTGAGTACAGTTCATTTCTGGGCTCTTCTTTTGAGAGACTTCTGTATCTTGATAACTGTACTGCTGTGACTTTGGAGTCTGGTATATCCTTTGTCCTTTCCTTTCCCTCTCTCCCATTTGCTTTCCTTCTCTGCTGAAATACAGATTCTTTGGCTGCACTTTCCTCTGTTCCCTCTGAAGCACAGATTTCAGACCCATTTGCACCAGAACCAACCCCTCCTACTACAACTGCTGAAATTGCAACCACTTCTGCTTCTGCCTCAACCACCACGACTGTGACTGCTGTCACTGCTGACGTGGATCTCTTTGGAGGTTAGTTAGTCCCTTCGCGGCTCTTTACAATTTCCTTCCAGAATGACTAAAAATTACATGAGAGTGAAATCTCTTTTATGTTGTATAATAGCATGGCAGAGTATTCAAATACTTTTTCACCGGTCATTCGTGAATGTCAGTCTTTGCTAAATTCATCCACTTTCTCTACTTAGTTTTGGTGTTTCCAGGTTGTCATACTCAGCCCAGTTGTTCTTGCATGAGGATTTATGTTGTTGCCTGAATTTCCCGCGGTATGGTAATACTGTGAGGGGGTACATACATCTGGGTCATATTCCGATTTGGCTTTTGGGGCAGATTAGAGCTAGCCTAGAGACTAGGAGAATATGAGAAGGCAGTGCTTGCCTAACTAATCTCTTAATACTTTGGGCAGAACATCTCAGAATAGTTCAGATTTGGAGTTCTCCACAAAGAATTTGGGTTCCACTCGTGCACTTTTTAAGTTTGTTGTGTCTAAGTACAAATTTGTATTATCTGACTTTGACTTTGGAGCTTTCAAAGAATAATCTGAAACAGCATTTGACATGATGATTGAAAACAGGTTTAAGGCAGTCTTTGAAATGATTGTCTAGAAATTTGCTTTCCAGGCAAATATAAATTATGACCCATTAAAATATCCTATATTATGCACAGACCTAACCAACCGTCTAAAGCCAGCTTATTTCTGTAATCCTGTTGGCATGGAGCTGGTACTCAAACCTAGAAAAGTGTGCATATAAAATACATGGACCAAGTGGTGTAATATTCATTATAGTTTTGTGTTTCTTCATTACCATATAATGTCTTTCCCAGGGCATTCTGAAAATATAGTAAAGAAATTGGAGGAGGTAAATGATGATGAGGGGAGGAGAGATTTGGCAGGCTCTGGCAGAACAGATACAGTCCGCTGGGAAAATACACTTTGACGCCAACACATGCCCTTGTGCCTAGTCTGTGAGGCTATCCAAGGCAGGTAGTCCTCCGATAGGGACGGCATACTTGCCACTGTGTCACAGAAGGGACTCTCACCCACCTTGTTATATTGCTTTTCTTGTAAGGAGAAGCCAGCAGAGAAAAGATTACAGACCCTGCAATATTTCATTAAATAAAATCACCTAAAATTGAAAGTTCATTGTTCAGTTATGCCCCTGAATATTTGAGACCAATAATTTAAGTTTCAGCCTCTATTTATATGAGCAATTTCTTTGCTCGTTTTCTCTACGCTTTCATTATTGGTGTTGAGTGTAGGGAATTTCTCCTAGACTTGAGTTAACAAAAAAATCAAGAAAAATGGAATGTGTGGACCGGTTAGGAAATAATTTGTGCTGAAATATCTCTACATGTTTTCCCGCTCCTTTTTTTTTTTTAAATTCCAGTCTTTGTTGGTTTTAAGTCCACTTCTAAAGAGCTCATTTACCTCTCAGAGATCAACTAACTCTGTCTCATTTCTCTCATATAAGCATATTCTTTGGAATTAGAAACCCAAGATATTTCTTTGAAATATTCTTTGAGCCATTATGTGCTTTCATTTATTACTTATTTGACTGTATTTGCCAAGTAGAATAAAATCTATGCATTGGGAGACATTTTCATGAAATGCTATTTTTACCTTTAAGTGCAAGTTTCAAGGACTCTAACAATCATAGAACTTAATATGAAAGAACAGGGCTGCCCTTGCAATTTTATCCCTGTCCTTTCTGGTCATGTGACTGGAAAATGAGTAAAGATGAGCACATCTGCAGACTTCATCACAGTTACTGTGTTGACCTACGTGGCTCCGTAAAGTGTCTCCCGGCCTCTGACAGCTGCAGAAGTTTCACCCTTTATGTTCAAGTATCTGCATGTGTCATTCTTTGTGATCTCCAGGGTTTTTTTTTCTCTAATTTCTTTCATGCCCTTTATTGATTTTTAAGAAATAATTTGGAGATTTGACCTTAAATAAAACCCTATCTTGGGCTGGGGATTTATCTCAGTGGTTCTGGCACCTGTCTTGCAAGCACAAGGGCCTAGGTTCGATCCCCGGTAACCACATAACAATACTGGGCATGGAGACTCACTCTCAGCAACAATCAGCACCACATACCACAATGCCAGGCGTGATGGCTCACGCCTGTAATCCCAGCACTCAGGAGGCAGAGGCAGGAGGATTGCTGTGATGTGAGTTTGAGGCTGAGCTCAGGGCCAGCCTGAACTACAAAGTGAGACCCTATCTCAAAAGAAAAAAAATGTAATCTTAAATTTCTTTTTTAAGATATCTTTTATTCCTAAATGGGTAGGTGATAGAATGCCAGATTGATAGGGGCCATTTATTACATGTATATGATATTTTGCTTATACAAACTTAAAACATACTCTCTTGACATTCTGTACAAGTTTGCAGCAGCTAATCAGATTTCTTTTCCTTAAAAACAACTTCAGTGAATTTCAGTTTCACGAAAACTTGCCACTTAATTTCATGAATATGAAATATGATAATTTTCTTTGTTTTTTAGTATTGTATGTGTATTATAAATTTGATAATTTGTTACCTTTAATAGAAATAACCATACTGGCCTCCTTATAACATTTTGGTCCTTTCAATGTAAGTAGTGCCTTTGAGTCATTAAAAATGCTTTTTTAGATACATTACATGGGAGAGAGCTTGCTCGGTGGTAGAACAGTTGCTTAGCATCCCTGAGGCCCTGAGTTCAGTCTCCAGCACTGCAAGTAAAATAAAGCAGAAAAAGAGAGAGGAAGCAGAGAGGGAGGGAGGCAAGGAAAGAAAAAAGAGAAAATAGAAGAAAGAGTGAACAGTTTTTTAAGGTGGACTTTGAAAAAGCAAACTGCATTATGTGCTCATGCTGACCAGAATTACAAGGCATTGTTGTGGTTAAAAACTTAGTAAAACAGATGCTGGTGAAAACAAAGGAAAAATCCAACACTCGCTTCAGCAATATGTATATTAAAATTGGAATGACACAGAGAAAATGGCCCCTGTGCAAGGATAACATGCAAATTCATGAAGTATTCTATATTTTTTAAAAAATTAAAAAGAAAGAAAATCCTTGAAAGCATTCCATGTTTCCTATGAGCAATCCACAAACTACATAGCACATTGGTTTCTAGGAAGATGAGATTTTTCTAAGGACTAGAATGCCACATTGATAATAATTCCTCAACCCTGCATCCAGGGTATCCTATAGATCAGCCAGGTCAGTTTGTGAACAAGGTTTTGTGAGTCCTTCATCTCCAACAAGGAAATCAAGTGGCTGGGAAACTGAAAAGCACAACTGCCAGGCTTGTCTCTGTTTCTGCATGTTAGTTAACAAATGAAGTCAACCTTCCTTACAATCAGTACTTCAGTATAAATGCTTACAGCTTTATAGTCTGGGGTCTTTGGGAGAATAGGAGCCAGAAGAGTGACTCTGGGGCTGTGGAGCACAGTTGCCTCCTTTTGCTGAGTATGTGGTTTGCAGATGGCATACAGAGCTGGAGTAAGTGGGAGAGCAGTTCAGGGTGAGGGAAACAGTGGCTTCTGCAAGTTTTGAAAAGTGTAGTCACATTCTAAGACTTCTGAGAGGGAAATTCTTTCAGTGTTGACAGGGAAAATAAAAAGGACTGCCACCGTCAGCTCAGCTGTCTGGCGAAGGCTTGGCCCGAGCCTGTAATCTGACAGCAACAGAAGCGTGCATTTCCTGAAAATAACCGTGTGAGAAAGGTAAAGAATGTGAGGCTAACTGTGATGGCTAAGGAGGGAAAAGGCTAGATTGGGAAAAAATGGAGTTTTCATTTGCCAAAAGATAATACTGCCACTGATAATGAGAAGAGACTAGATGTTACCAGAATCAAAATTTTATTTTCTTAGAGTTCTGGGCACTGGCTGGGCTCAGCTAGGGCGGTTCTCACTCACAGTCCCCATTGCGATCACACCCAGACAGTGATGGGCTGTGGTCCTGTGGAAGCTCATGCACATCTCTTCTGCGCTGAAAAACTCAGAAGGCCAAGGTCTGGAACAGCTTTCAGAATAGTTTTCATCAAAATAGATGAGTTCATAATACTTATCCTTAAGTAACAAGAGAAGTATTGAAAGGAGATGCATTACTGACGGAGGGCTGAGGAGCACACTTGCCTGAGGAATAGCACAAGTAGAAGTTTCACCTACTTATATGTAACTGGCCACTGAAAGAGTTCTCTAATTTCATATGTCCTTGACCCCTGGCACCAATGTCTCTATCATCCTTGGAGAGGAAAGAATAATAGAGTGCAGTATAATGGCTAAATGTGCAAATCTCAGGCAGAAAGATAAAATCCTAATTGTGTACCCTAATCCTGATTAGGTAAAATCCTAATTGTGCCACTCACTTGGCTATATGACTTTGGCCAAGTCACTCAAACTTTTTAAATGTATTTTTAATTATGAAAATAATATGTATATATATGTGTGTGTGTGTGCATACATATATTTGTCATGTGCAATGTACTTTAGGATATATATAGATTATAAAATAGCTAGATTAAGCAAATTAACATTTGTATTATCTCAATCATTTTTTGTGTTGAAAACACTTCAAATCTTTAACTTTTGGTTCTTTTCTCCACAAAATGGAATGAATAGAAGCTACATCACAAGGTAGTTGCAAGAAGTAAACTTGTTAACATCCCCCAGAATGTGACTATTGTTACTGTTGTTACTCTTCCTGGTTTTATTGGCCTCAGTTCCAGGCTATATAGGGATGAGAGGGAAGAAAACAGACTTGACTTGTAGCAGAATATTTGCCGCACTCTAAGCTTCCTCATACTTTCCTCAGGTGCCCTGCTTGCCTCTTAGGGTGGTCGTGTTGCTGGAAGTCCTCTACTACCTGGGAAGGAGCCTCCCCTATTTCTTGATGCACTTCTCATTCTGAAGGATTTATTTGACTTTTCCCCCTGATTCTGTGCTCAGCATGTATGATTTCCTCAGTATTGCTGAGAGAAGCAATCAGATCAAATTATTGGCAAGATATAAATAACTGGTGTCCTATTTGTATTTTCTTAAAGGAATGTTCTGCATGGCATTTCCAAGTGTATTTGACAAATTGTTTTTAATGGCTAAAGACCAGTATTCTAGGATGTACATACCAATGCTTAGTTCTATAAATAATAATGCATTTGTACTCCTAAACTATAAAATTATATTTTTTAAAGTTTTTTTTTTTTTTGAAAGAGGGTCTCACTTTTATAGTTCAGTCTGGTCCTGAGCTCACTATGTAGCCCAGCCAAGCCTCAAATTCACAGCAATCCACCTGCCTCTGCCTTCCCAGTGCTGGGATTACAGACATGAGCCACCATACCACCACACCCGGCACTGTGGTATGTGGTACTGGTGGCTGATGGGCATGAGTCATGACAGCCAGCACTATTGTATGTGGTTACTAGGGATTGAACTTGGGACTTTGTGCTTGTAAGGCAGGCACCGGAACCACTGAGCTAAATCTCTGGCACCTAAAATTATATTTTTAATCTGTTAAAAAATATTTTCCAAATGAGTAGAAAAAATATTACATTTGAAAACAATAAATTCATGGAGAAAGATATAGCATCATACCCTAATATTGTTATCTATATTTCTTTTAAGACTTGAGTTGTGATACAGTATTTAAAGATGCTTTTCAAGGATAATAAATACTTAACCGTTATGAGTGTATTTATGAATTTATTTTATGATAACACTATAATTTGTCCATACCAGACTATAAACAAATTTAAAACTAGAATTGTTTACCTTCTCATCATTTGTTTAACATTATTTGCACTAATGATGTTGGTGTTTGCTAGAAACCACAAGTCAGAGACTTTCTAATAACAGCGAATAAGTATCATATGGACATGAAAGTTTAATATCTTAAATAATGGCTATTTTATATTTTAATTTTCACATCCATTAATTTCTAATGATACATAAAACATGCTTCTGAGAGCCCTTATACAATGAGAATCTCGTCGGATCCTAATAGGCCTCCGCAGCATCCACACTGTACCACTTGCATGTTAACTGACGCGAAGGTGCACAGAGACTTGTTTTATAATTGCCAACAGTGCATGGGCCATAAATATGCATTTGAAGAAATTCATGTTGTATAAGGGAGCCTTTGTCACAATTTAACTCCTTTCTTTTACTATATTTTCTTCTCTTTTTGTTCTTTTAATTTCTGTTGTTTTAAAACCTGCACCCAAGATGCCTTTGCAGCTTCTCCTGGGGAGGCCCCTGCAGCATCCGAAGGGGCCGCAGCACCAGCTACCCCCACCCCCGTAGCAGCAGCACTTGATGCATGCTCAGGAAACGGTGGGTTTACGGTCATGAGCCAGTCTGTTCTTTTTCTGTCCTAACGTGAAACCCTCGTAGTTAGATGTGGTCATATATTTTTCTAATTTGCTTTTCTTCTAAGGATAAATTATCATTCATCATAAATGAATAAATAATGCCAGCATTAAAAACATTAAGACAATATAGTGCATACTTATCAAAATTGACAATTTTTCAAGATTGACAATTTTTGTTAGTGCAAGTATGCTCTCTTAATGTTTTTTATTCTGATGCTGTATTTTAGTCGTTTATGACATTGAGTTCAAGTACATCATGATGTTTTAATAAACTTTCAAAGCTAAAAGATTAACTAGATTGAGGGTTTGAAGTGACAACCTCCACTGTAGGCTAGTCTTGCAGCACTTTGCAAATTGTTTCAGATTCTTAACTTGTGGTACCTGTGATACTTATTTTGTTTAGAAAAACATCCCAATTGCTGACCCCTGCAAATAGGATGGTAGTGAAATAGAGCAGCCTGAGGACTAGCTAGTGTGTAAATACTGTATGTGTGCAAGCCGTGTCTGACCCGTAGTTATGATGCTATTTGTATTTCTCCCTTACTGATGCTCTGTGTGTCTCCCCTTTGCTTCCCCAAAGACCCCTTTGCCCCATCTGAAGGTAGTGCAGAGGCTGCACCTGAGCTGGACCTCTTTGCAATGAAGCCACCTGACACCAGCGTTCCTGTAGTTACCCCTACAGCTAGCACAGCCCCTCCAGTTCCCGCCACTGCGCCTTCTCCTGCTCCCGCTGCCGCAGCTGCCACTGCTGCTGCCACTACTGCTGCCTCCGCTGCCACCACCACGGCTACCACCTCCGCTGCCGCGGCAGCCACCGCTGCTCCTCCTGCTCTAGATATCTTTGGTGGTAATTTGTTGTTGTTGTTGTTGAACTCTTTCTGGTTTATTGAATTCTAGGGTCTTTGAGATGTATGGAATGTACAACTGTTATTGCATAAATACTGTGTAATTAAATGGTTCTCTAGAAACCATTTGCTTCTTAATTCAGAATTCTTCAGAGTGCTTCTTCAGAACTGGGAAGGGGTGCTGTTTTGGGCTGGATCTTCAAGTGAACTAAAGGCACGTGTGTTCTTGGTCTTAGATCTGTTTGAGTCCACTCCTGAAGCTGCTGCAGCACCTAAGCCAGATGTTGCTCCTAGCATAGACCTGTTTGGTACAGGTAAAACCAAAGCAGCCCTTTGTTTCAATTTACTCCTCTTAGATATTTTCGTGATTAAGCTCTCTGTATTCACCTGTGATAATGCATTTGTTAGATTTGTGACTTTGATTTCAGCTTTCTGCTACTTATTTCTGCTTGGTTTTGGTTTGTTTCACTTTTGGAAGATGCTTTCTCCTCTCCACCACAAGGGGCCTCTCCTGTGCCTGAGAGTTCTCTCACTGCTGACCTCTTATCTGGTGAGTGCTTGGCGGAGGGTAATCTTCAGAGCTGTCCATGAGGGCCTGCATGGGGAAGAGGGCACAATCACTCGTGGGTTTATTGGCTGTTCTTTAAATGTAAAATTCACTTATGAAAAAAAATCTCATCTTCAACCCGTCACCAGCAGAGGAGACTTGAGATTTCAAGTGCAAGACTGGTAAAAGAGAAAACACACTAAAGCCTCTGACTTCAAGGAGTCCAATTTTATTTTGTTCTGAAACATTTTGAATCCACCTGCTTTGCTTAATCGTTAAGATAGCAGTCCTCTTGCCTGGAGTTAGCCGTGACTTCTCAAGATACTCTCTGTCAAGGCGGCTGGTTTCTCTTCCCTGTGGGTGACACAGTTTTTCATGTTCACTGCAGTGGATACATTTGCGGCACCATCTCCTGCCACCACTGCCTCCCCAGCAAAGGTGGAGTCTTCGGGTGTGATAGACCTTTTTGGGGGTGCGTATCTCTTCTCCTTCAAGAATTAAGGAGTCTTTTTTTAAAAGGATAATTTATGGATCTTTCTTTCATCATATTTCATCATTTTTTCCTTTGACTGTGCAACTACCTCTTACATTTAAACCTCTTTCTAAAATCTTTTCCATTTCTTTGCCATCATCTTCATCCTCATCATCAGTTCACCATAGTTTTTAGTGCATGTCCTAAAAAAAGGATAATTTTTTCACAAGAAGTCTTTGTGCTTTCAACATTTTATTCATCCTGATGTATAGCCACCCGATTGGAATTTCTTTCCGTCATTCTTTGTTGATCCCGATCTGATGACTGAGTCAACATTCCTAAGTTATTAAAAAGCAGTATAAACATGAACTGAGTAATTTAAAATTGAAAACAAGCTAATCAAAACTGGAAGCATACATGGTAAATGTTATACCTTATGCTGTAGTTTATTAACTTCACATTTAATAGTGTTTAATCCCTCAGATAATTGGAAAATGTTTTCCTGATTTAAATGCATTCTCTTTTTCTTTTGGATGTTATTTGAAAGCAGGTTGGTGTATTGAATTCACTCTGAAACTGCTCATTTGGATGATATATTTAAAGTTGTTTTTTTAGCAGTAAATGTGTAGGAAAAAATACTTAAAGTGACTTCATGAATGCCCACAAGTGTGCCTGGCTTTGGGCTAAAATGCCATCACCTTGCACACTGGGTATTCAGTGGTATGGTGTGTGTTGTGATGAGAATATGCCGGTTCAAAGATGTCACAGCTTCTGACACTTGAAGGATTAAAACTTGAGTCCCGAAGTGCCCCAACACTGCTCCTGTATATACGTGAGCAAGTACAGCTGCTGCTGCTGCTTCACTGAAGTTCATTGACTGTTTTTAACTTTTGAGAGAGTCCTAAATGAGAAGATTCTGTTTTATCTCTTAACAAACATTTTAAAGTTTAGTCCCATTTTGATATGTGACATAATTTAGTTCAAAGATTTAATCTTAAGGAGGAAGAGGGATTTAATCTCACAAAGAAGTGTTAATTCCTAAATAGTTTAGAAATCATTTAAGAGAATAAACTGTTGAGAGCATAATTCATTTCACTCAGTCATTTCATATATCCAGTGGAGATAAACTCACCATACTAATGTAATGTCTTTGCATGTCTCTACATAACACTTAAATTACTTATTGTGTATGCTCTTGCTTTTCTGCTGCATAATGGATAATGGATAGATGCATTTGGAAGTAGTGCTTCTGAACCCCAACCTGCACCCCAGGCTGCCTCTAGTTCATCAGCATCGGCAGATCTACTAGCTGGTAATTAACTAAAATAAAATGGTATTTTGTAGAAATTAAGTGTGGATTTATTTTTAGAAGTAACAAGTATTGCATAAATTACAGCGCAGATTTTTTCTTTTCCTTTCAAGTTACAAAACTGAAAAAACAGAGCATAATATGTGAACCTAAATAGCAGTTGTAAGCTTCTAACATCTATGCTCATTATTTTGAAGGAATTTGTGGGGAAATGTGCTGTGTAGTTCAATAATTATTTTTGAAATATATAATCCTGAGTCATTTGTCAGAAAAATGGAGGCACTTTGAGACCATAATGTTAAGTGAAATAAACAAGCTTAAATATTGCATATTCTGTCATAGAAATCCAAAGTCTAATATAGAGCAAAATAAAAGAGAAAATAAGTAGTAAAGGATAGATAGAAGTAAAGGGGAGAGAATCAAAGGATAAGGAGGAAGTGAAGGTAACAAAAAAGGAATTAAGATGTATTATAAACCAACCTCAAATAAGGAGCGTGAACACTATATACTGCAAACAAATTCAAATGAAGAAGATGATCTGAAGAAAATGGATTAATTAAAAAATAAAAGCTGAGAAACATAGAAAAAAAGTTGTATGAATTACTGTAGGAGAAATTGTTACTGATTTCTACTGCTGAATTGAAGCTGCTGTCCTGTATTTAAAATAAACTGATCATTTATGTATGTGGAAATACACAGGGTGATCCCAGCTCAACAGGCAACATGACACTCTGTGACATAGTACGTATGTCACACAGTGACACCATTTTAATGAGCTCATTGCTTATTGCTGGAATAGTGTAGGCAGAATGAAAGGGAACAAGTGACAAACCTGAAGATGGCAAAAGTCAGCTGTCATTCTTCCTTGAGAGCAAAACAAAGAATACTTAATGAGGTCTAGAAAACTGCCTATTGTAAGACTCGGGCAGTAATTTTTGGCTCAGACTATCAGTGGAATGCACAAGATGCTGCTCACTTATCTCTCTGATTTTACTTAGGGTAAAAGGGTGCATCATGGGAAGTAAGCAGTGGTATCCCAGAAGCCTCAAACACTCAGATGCAGCTTCTCTTGTCCTCTCCCAGTTCACCACAAGGGATCTGTTTTGATCCTTAGGTTGGTACAGATCTGATGACAGTGTATGGCCCATCAACATAGGGAAACAATAACATCTAGAGATTCTCAGCAAAGTCACGTAGACCTTTGTACTGTAAGTAGCTAGTACCAATTTTTAAGAGTAGCTATAGCTTCTCTATGATAAGTAATACAGTGAACAGTCCTGACGCCAAGTATAGAAAGCTAAGAAATGTGTATTCTTACACTTGTAATTGAAGATCCTGAAGGATCTTTGTCAGCCTTCAGAGTTGCTACACCTGGAGAAAGTAGAGACAGCCCACCTGTTAAACTTTCCTTCCATCAGTAGTTCAGTCAGCCTATTTAAGTCTTTGCCAAGGACAGTAGCACTTGTTTTGCATCTTTCCCATCCTCTCCAAACGGCTTGATCAAACATGACACTCTTGTTTGGTAAGTCCTTTTATCTCGGTGACTGACAACTTTTTTTTTCTTGAGCTATTAAGAATTGGAGATATGCTGTGCTGTGTTCTCTGGAAGCTAAAATATAGGAAGTAGCACACTTCATATAAACTTCCACTGGTTAGTTAAGAGGAACAACATTGCTAAATTCCCTGGCTTTATATTGGTCATAGCAGCTTCAAAATAAGCACAGAAACATGAGAGTTCTTACTAAACTAATATGCTTCATGTATATTTTCAGTGTCCAATGATAAGATTTTTATTGGCAACAGAAATAACAACTTTAAGTGGCTGTTTGGGGAAAACAATCTTACTGATATTGGAATGAGATTACAATTATAATCTTTTATTTTGAACTTACAATTAAGATAAAATGGCACGTGAAACATTCTGACTTTTTGAAAAATTTAGAAATCCCTTTCTTTTACCGGTATCCCCTATACCATTGCAGACATCAGAGTTGAGGGCTGGAGCCTGCTAGACAGAGCCTGGCAGGTGTCCAGGCATTGGCTTCCAGACTGCATTGTCCGCTCCATTACCCTTCATCCATTTTCTATGCCCTACAGCTGGAACCGAAATTTTTTTTCTAAAAGGGACTGGAGCAGAGAAGCAAAGCTTGTGGGACAGGGAATATTCCCGTCCAGTTCCACGTCAGATGTCAGTGACAAAGCCGAGAGACTCAGAGATGAGAAGGTCTAGGGATGAGATGGCAACTAAATGAAGCACATCCCTGCATCTTCTCAAGATCCTTGCAGAGGTGGGGGAAGTTGTGCATTATGTAACTTCCTTATTTCTGTGTTTCGATTTGAATAGATTAATTTCTGATATAAATATATACATGAGTGCTCGTGTCTAGTTTGCTTTCCAAACAGTTCTAATAATTTAACTTAGATAAGTGGAGCTATCATCTACTTGGAATCTTATATCTTGGTATAGGAAATTGTACATTCTTAGGTTCGGTAACTAGTTACTAGTTACTCCTACTTTACTTTGCTCATAAGAAAACATTTCTTTCGCTTGTTTAAGTGCTGCAGCGTTAATTCATACTAAGGTGAGGTGTGCTTCATCCTGTCTTTAATCCCAAAGGCAAAGTGCAATAGAGACCAGCTTTTGCAGTTTTACATTCTTCCTCTTAACCATATTATCTACATAATTTTTAGCAGAGCCCCAGAATTCTTGAATCAAATTTAAAATATAAAAATGTTCAGAGTAGAATTAAATCCAAACAGCTTCACTAAGACAGGAGGTCTACAGAGGGCCAATTAATCATCATCCTGTATGGATAAAGGAAATAATCTGAAAAGTGTCAGACAAAGACTCAGATTAGTATTCCCAGAAATACTATTTCAAGTCTAAGTAGAATATATCAGCAACCCATGTATCACTGAGAATAACTGAAACAATATCACCTTCAGGATAATGGAGCAAGGGCGGCTGTCTGGGAAGTATGTGTGGAAGTGTTAATCTGCAAATAGTTTTGCCTTTTCACTCTCCCAGTCGAGGTGAGGTGAAGTGTCAGATCGTGGCAGTCAGTTCGGACATGTCTATGTGAGAGAATGTCATTATGTGTAGACTTTTTCCCCTTAGAAATATAACATCCATGAGACCAGTCATGTTTGATAAAAGGCAGAGCATCTGCAGATGCTTGAACCCCCAAAGATAGCTGGCTAATCAGTTACAGTACAGGATAGTTCAGATATAATTGCAGGACATGCAGAAGCCTTCTGATTACTACCTTATTTCCAATTCCTTCCTATCAAACATCTTTCTGAATGTTGCCTTGAACCATGGTTTAGGTTTTCCTCTTACTATTATTTTATGCTCTAAAACTTTTTAGTTACATAAAAAAAATTCCTCCAGACTCCCATTAAAGTTTGTAATTTTCTTGTTAAGTTCTTCATTTAGAATGTTGCATTAAGATTTTTCTTTAAAATATTTAGTAGATCATTTTATGTCAATTCATGGCTAATTATCATGTGTTCATAAGAACTAAGTACAACCAGGCATGGTGGCACCCACCTGTAATCCTAGCACTTGAGAGGCTAAGACAACAGGATAGCCAGGAGTTCAAGGCTAGCCTGGGCCACATAGTAAGTTCAAGATCAGCCTAAACTATATACTGAGATCATGTCTGAAAAGGGGGTGGGGACTGAGTATAATAGAAAAGCCCATTCTGTCAGATCTCTGTCAAGTTTATAAACCTAGAGGGAGGTTATTCTTCAGCCATATGACTGAGAATGTGGCAAGACTGTGTACTACAGTGGTAGGAAGCCCAGGCCCTGGAAGATTATACTGTGAAATCATGGATCGACCATTGTGCTTTTGACCTTGAGTAAATTACTTAATTATTTTTCTGATCTCAGTTTTCTGATCCATTTAATCTTTTGGAGTTACTGGGAGGATTAAATGAGTTAACATGTTTTAAGGTTGAGCCACTTGAAATTATAGCTTTCATAGAATCGAAGGTCAAACATAGGCAGTAAACATGGTTTACATAGTTTGACTTCAAAAATAATGCTTAGAATGTCGCTCGGCACGTCGTGAGCTTTGCACTTTTCTTCCTTGTATGAGATATGAACTTTTTGAGGGCATAGTGTCATTTACCTATGGATGTGTTCTTGTTCTGTTCTTTATGTGACATTCACTACTACTACTAAGAGATTATCATAGAGAAATGCACATTTTTTCCTCTTCCTCCTGAATCTTGACTGAGTGTGTTGTCTCCTCTTTGAGCCACCTCTGTGTAAAGGAGAGATTGAATCAGATGGCCCTGATTCTAGGACATATCATTCCCTCCTTGTCTAGGTTGTAAGATGCTGCTTCAAGTGCGGTACTCTCAGCATTCCTCTATAACAAACAAAAGTACACAATATAACAACTGCCTGAATTAACCACAAGCACACTACAACTTCATGGGTGAGATTATAGCCACTTATCTCCCTAAAACCAAAACAGTCACATCTCTTCAAAAATAAGCATTTCTAGCCCATCTTCAGATTATTACTAGTTTTTACTGATCTTGAGAGTATCTTTCTTCAGTAAAAAAAATTTACAAGTGATGCTAATGTCATTCAATTACTAAAATCACTTACTGTGGTCACTGTGAACTTTAAAAGGAACACTTTCTAATAAGTAACAATTTTTCAAATTGCAGTGCTTTGCATATATATACAAGGAAAGCCTAACATAATGTCGCTGTCAATTCCCAGGGACAGCATGACTTGAATATTACTGCTACCTCCTTTAGAATACAGAGTGTTTTAGTGGAAGTTATTTTCAAAATTATAAATGAGTTTATAAGTGGATATGTAGTCTTCGTTTTTTGGACCATTCTTTTATGTCTCTCTAAGTTGTTTTTGAAAAGAAGATGGTGGGGCTAACTTTGAAAGAAACATATACACAAACTGTCAGAAAGACTTCTAGTAATGAATTATTTTATGGTAGAAAATTACGTAGTATCTTAGTTACTTTCTTCTCTCTGGGACACAGCCCCGATACCTATAAATTAAAAGAAGAAAGCTTTATTTTTGATTCAGAGTTTATAGAAGTTTCAGTGCATAGTGACTGACTCCAGGGCAGGGCAACATGGTAGAGGAGTCTGGCTTGTGGCATGAAGTCAGGAAGCAGAGAGTAAAGGGAAGAGCAGGGAGACAAATCCTTCTCCACACGTCCAGGCCACGTCTGCAGGGAGCCTCCTCATCTGACCAGGCTTTGCCTCCCAGTATCATGTTTCCATATACACTAAGTATATCATGTCCCCATGATCAGTCACCTTCCAAGAGCCCCACACGAGGCTTTGGGAGGACATTTAAATGTAAATCATAATGTCTCATGTTCTAGTAAGAAGTCCTTTCTTTCACAGGTTATTTGCTTCCAGCCTTCAAGAAAATTTGGTTAGGGCAGGGGAGTTAGCTCAGTGGTTCCGCTGCCTGTCTTGGAAGCGCAAGGGCCCGGGTTCGATTCCCTGGTAACCACATCACAATACTGGGTGTGGAGACTCACGCCCAACAGCAACCAGTACCACATACCACAGTGCCGGGCGTGGTGGCTCACGCCTGTAATCCCAGCACTCGGGAGGCAGAGGTAGGAGGATTGCTGTGATGTGAGTTGGAGCCTGAGCTCAAGGCCAGCCTGAACCACAAAGCGAGACCCTGTCTCAAAAAAAAAAAAAAAAAACCCTAAAAAAAAAGAAAATTTGTTTAATTTTCAGTAATCTTTGATATCCTTTTACTCCTCCAATGTGTACTTCACCCAGGAAACATTAACTTTGTTTTAGGCACTGTGCTGAATTGAATATTAGTAGAAAAAAGCCAAGAAGGAAAGGCAGAGCTGTTGACCCTAGCTAGAAAGCCATCCCTGTGACTTGGATTTGGGGATCATAGGAATAAAGACGTATGATAGGAATAGGGTGGGGCTGTGTGCCACATGTTGAAGACATGGCTGTGCATGAGGGAGTTGTAGGTGGGTGAAGGCGGCACAGTGGAGAGTTGTATCAGGCAAAGAAGTTCTCCCAGAGCAGGCATGTGGCACTGGGATTGATGGATTTCAGCTGCAGCTTAGTTTTCAGAGATGAGTCGACACCGAAAAGGCTGATGGCTGTGCAAAGGGATTTGTATTATAGGAATCTGAGGTCATGGGGAACCAGTGCAGTATTTTAGAGAAACAGCCTAGTCCACGTGTTCTGCTCTCAAAAATTGTTCTGGCTTCCCTGTAAAGTTTTGACCAGAAAAGGCTAGAGACAAGACGTGCCCTGAGCCGCTGTTGTGCATTCTGAGAGCAGTGGAAACGGGCTAGACGTGGTGGTAAAACATATAAACAGGATATTAAGGAAGATTTGCTGCCCACTTTGTAATCTGTATTTTATTTTACTAAATCAGTGTGTACAACCAAACATTTTCTATCATTGTGATTTGAAGAAATACAAAATGTCCATGTAATAAAAACTATCTGAACACTATTGCTACCTTCTTTACCATTATAACCTATTTGGATGCTGCCGGGTCTCTCAGTAAAGATGTGTATTCTTGTATGCTATCTTATTTCTAATTAAATTAAATCTCACTAATGCAAGGCATATGAAGATATTTGATAAACTTAAAACAAAAAACAAGCTTCTCCTGTTTCATTGATAATATACATGCACTAGGGTTCCCTCCCCCTATTTCTCTTAATTTTTTCTGACCCTTTTTTATGGCCTTTCATTGCCATTAGTTGTTTTTGCTTATGTTTTTCTGCAAATCTTCTTCAGGATTTGGGGGTTCTTTCATGGCCCCTTCTCCATCACCCGTCACTCCAGCTCAGAATAACCTGCTACAGCCCAATTTTGAGGCAGCTTTTGGAACAACGCCTTCAACTTCTAGCAGCAGCTCCTTCGATCCATCAGGTGAGGCAGTAATTTTTAAATGTTCTTGTCATTTGTACTAATGATTGAATGTACCATCCGAGGTCAGAATGTGTTTAGAAAATGTATAACAAGCAATTATTCAGTGATACATTTGTTTTAAAACTTCAAGAAATCTATTACTTTCTCACTTAAATCAAAATTTCCAGGATATTTTGGTAACTCTAAGGATAACCCGCAACCCTTTCTGTGTTTCCGTTTCTTATTTTTAGCAGAAATCTAGCTTAACATGCACACCATCTGTATGCATGAGCTTATCTGCACATAATGCAGAGGTGGTAAAAGGAAAGCAAAAACTTGTATTCTGTCTCTGAGTAGCATCTAAGTATATGGACAGCCCCTGCTATTGCTTACACCCTCTGAAGCTTGCATGGCCCTCAGTATTATGAAGTGGAGACACGAACAGTATTCTTTGCCTGCCTTTAACCTTTCATCACTGCTGTCATTTTGTTTGTATTCTCTTCCATTCTACTCTTCCCATGCTGGGTCCTTACTACAAATTTTCAATTGGTGAGTTTTTGGTAATTAAATGTGCTTCAGAAACACCTTAAATAAATCCTCTGCCTGACAATTTGGTTGCTTCTATTGCCAGTGCCTAGTTGAATGCTATCCTATTTTACTTTAGAATTACTTCATCATAGTATTTATGTCAGATATACATAGCTTTTGATAAAATTAATGATGAGTTCTTGACATAGATAAGATACTAGTAATATGCAAATACTGAGTCTGAATTTTGAACGGTGTTTCTGTATTCTAATACAAGTGATATTTATCGTATGCTGATCTGGAACTATCAGTGATGAAATTTAATTTCTGATATTTAAAATTTCTAGAAGTCCTTAAAATGAGATGCTGAGCTTCAGATCAGGTTTTATTTAGATACTAATATCCTAGGAAAGTAGGAAATTTAATTTTTTTATAGTAAGCATCTTAGGTTTGGGGGATAAATCATTATGCTTTATTATAAATCACTATTTTGAATAAAAAGTGTTTTAGTGATTGTTTTCAGTAAAAGTAACAATGGTTGCCACTTATTGACTGCCTATACAGAGCAGGCATTATAATAAGCATATGACATATATCATCTAATTTGATGCTCTCAACATAACCATTTACTGTATTAGTGGTGTATTCTATACAGATCAGAACACCGAAAAGTTCAGAGATTCGTTTTCTCAAAAACCACACAGCTACTGAGAAATGCAGCTGAATTGCAGCCTAATTTTGTTCTCTTTTCTGTACATTATACAGCTTCCTTCTTTTCTCATGTTCATTAGTATTTCCATACTTTATGAGTAGATATATGTAGAAATCTTCTGGGTGTTATAGTCACAAAAAAAAAATGTGAATTATATGCCTTCTTTAAGAATGTATACCCATTTGTTTCCATAGTTTGCAAAAGACAGTGTCTCTCTTTATTTTGCAGTCTTTTTTTTCAATTACTCTGAATCTAATCTATTTGATTTCCAGTGTTTGATGGTCTAGGTGATCTTCTGATGCCAACAATGGCACCAGCCGGGCAGCCTGCACCTGTCTCAATGGTACCACCCAGTCCCGCGATGGCAGCCAGCAAAGCCCTCGGGAGTGATCTTGATTCATCCCTTGCAAGTTTAGTAGGCAGTGAGTAATCTACTTTCTTCTACTGAAACATGTATGAGCTCGGCTTTTTCCTATTTTTTTCATTTGTATTATTCCTGGTTTTGCTTGTGAGTAGGTATATTGAGAAATAGATATAAATACTTAGTATTTTACCCAGCTCAGTTCTGTGGAAGGCGAACAGATGCTATTCCATTGTCTTCTAGGAGTACCCATGCCACTTTCAATCTAAATTACTGAGAGTTCACTAAGGAGCTGGCCGACTCAGGCATGGAAGGAAGTACATTATGTGTAAGAAGTTCTTTATTCTCCATTTCATTTGAAAACCAGAAAAGCAGGTGACTTATGTTAAATGTAATACAAGCATCTGCATCTCAGTCATTCTGCAAATTTTTGTTGCATATAGGGCATTCTCCCAAGCATTAGGGGTAAATCAGTAAACAAAACATAATTTCTATCTTTACAATTCTCTGAAAGGGCAGAGAAAAATGGTAAACAGTAAATTCTATAGTATATTTCATTATGAATGCTGTGAAGATCCTAGGAAAGTAGGAAATTCAATTGTTTGTAGTAAATAGACCCAGGTTTGCTGGCAGACCTGCAGGAAGGAGTTAGGGTAACCTCATTCAACAGGTAAGATTTGAGCAGAGATCAGAAGGTAAAGAGTGAACTGTGGGGTTATCTGCAGAACATTTGCCGGCAAAGTCCGTACAAAGACAGTACAAAGACACTGGGGCAGCAGATTTCCTGGAACATTCAAAGAACATGAAGGAAGCAGAAAACCAGAACTGAGTAAGTGATGGAGGGAGCCCTAGAAGATAGTTATTACAAAAACTGGCTTTGTATCTCTGAGTGTTTAAAATGAATGGGCTTAAGATTACAGATAACTTTCACGATTCAAAACAGTATGAGAAGGTCAGCAGATCATTGATACAGGTATATTTACCTATGTATTTTCTTATGTAGGCACTTTTTGTTTCTTATTTATTACCCTTGTTCTGGACACCCATGAAAATGCTTTTGTGGGATAATATGAAGCAAAACCACAATGGCAAATGTAATATTATTCAGCCATGAATAAGAACAAAATTATGTGAAGACAATAAAAGACACTAAAAAGAACTACAGATCATCATGTTAAGTGGAACAAGCCAGATTCAGAAAGACAAGTATTTCATGATTTCCCTAAAATGAGTAATCTACAAAAGATGAGACCAAAGTAGAAGAGATTATTATTAGGAAGAAAAGATTATGGGAGAAAAATAATGGAAGTACATGAGAGAATAATAAGGAATAGAAATGATCAAAATACATGTATATGAAAATGCCATATTAATGCCAACATTTTATAAAGTTAATATGTAAATGACATATTAAGATGTGTGGGAAGTATATACACACATACTTACGTAGCGAACCTTTTTACACACTGATCACTCAGCGACTTCTTCCCAGGCATCTGTTCTG